>CABFWB010004732.1:5604-19713 GCA_902151455.1 Timema bartmani | reverse complement strand
AAATAAGTCGTAACTCTTAGATATTCTCGCTCTCTTCACCTGATATATATATTTTTTTATATGTCTATTCAGCTAGTGATATTGATGAGAGAGTTCATAATAACACAAAATGATGTATAGGTCAGAGAGACAGGCCTATTTGTCACATATTGTTCTATCGGCTCCACTGCAAATATAATTTGTTGTATTTTTTTTTAACCTTTGCATTCTGTTTAAATTTGTGCACCAGCCTTTGTCTATGAGAGGACAAGGGGGGTGGTACAGACTGTGTGGGATTAAATAGTTTTATTTCAGTTTATAATCTAAATTAGTTGGTTTTAAAGTAAATTCAATTTCAATTGTGTATTTCTTTCTGCCACATGTACTTCATAAGCTTACATCATTCTTTGTTGCGCACTCTTCTTTCGTTCTTTAGAGAAGTAAAATAGTACAGTCATCAATTTTGAAACAAGGTGAAGTTTAGAAACCAATAAGAAATCGGCTTTCATAGGTTCAGCCTATCCTGAGCTTCTTTACTGCAGTACTCGAAGCAAGATAAATAGGAGATTCCCAATCACGGAAAAGTAGCCTGATATTAGCAATGGGGAAGTCTTCCCTCTCCCTGAATGAAAATGTATCGATTTTACAGGGCAGACCCATGTTGGGTGTGATCCTTGATTTGTATTTGTAGGAGGGGTACAAATAAGTATTTGTAGTATCTAAATTGTATGGAAAGCAAAGAGCATCAAATAAATAAGTATATGAATATACATTATTTTCAGTTTTGTAATTGTGTGAAATAATATTCTTTATGAGAAGAGTGAGAAGTTGTGAAAGTGTAAATGTGATACATAGTGTTCAGTAGGCTACATTGTAAAGTGGCTCCCAAAACGTTGGGGAGTGTTGGTGAAAAGGTCCTGTAAGCGGATAATAGTATTGCCAACATTATAAAGTGGCTTCTGCTGTGGGGCCAATTCGAGTGTGAAAATGTACACAAGATCATATATATTAAATTATAAAGAAATAATTGGAGTAGTTTGCACAGAGGATGGGATTCTTTTAATTGTGTCATATTATGAGAAATTTAATAAATTTGACCATTCATACACATAACGTAGGCAAATTTCATAGTCTCAAAAACTCCCTTCAAATCACAAAATGAATTTTATTATTTAACATTTAACACCAAAGATTTTTATTTCCAAACACTGACCTCCCTCTCATTTCACTTCAGGGCTTGGGTTCACTAATGGGAGTAAATAGTTGTGCCCGTGCAAATTTTAAAGATGTGCCTAAATCCCTATTCACTAAAAGAAGCAGGCGCAATTTGAGAGCAAAGTTGCGCCTTTTATTAAATCTTGAATTTAACTTCATTAAATTTAAATGGTGGCATATTATTGTAGAGTCTCAAAATACAATTAGTTAACTGTACTCAATTAATAACAAAGAAATTAAAATACGAGGCATGTTTTTTAAGTAAGTACCGTTTTGAAATTCGGCCACTGTGGAGCTGCGGCTGCCGTTCCGCGCATGCGCGTGGAGTACATCCACCTGTTGGCTAGCCACAGACGCCATTACGGAAGCATTCGACCGTGTTTACCTCTGTTTGTGAGTATTTAAAATGGTTCAGTCAATAGAAAATCCCGCTGACTGTTAAATACGCTCTGTTATTCGTTTTCTTCATGTAAAAGATGTGAAAGCGGCTGAAATTCATCGGCAGATCAGTGAAGTGTATGGAGAAAACATTATGAGCGAAGGAATGGTAAGAAAATGGGTTAGAGGATTTAAAGATGGCCGCACGAATTTGCATGATGAGGAACGAAGTGGGCGACCTCCTGTCATTACTAAAGACTTGGTGCAGAAAGTTGATGGAAAAGTTCGAGAGAGCAGAAGATTTAAGATTTCATCTTTATATAATGAGAATTAATAGCCAGAGCTATTATTTATGCTTATTAGTGGGGATTACTCCACCTAGATATCATATTCTGAAAATTAATGAGTTTCCTCAAGTTTCAAGAAGTGTTCTTTATGGAGTTGTGACAGAACACTTAAATTATCGTAAGTTGTGCTCACACTGGGTACCGAAAATGTTGACTGAGGTGCACAAAACCAAATGTTTAGCGAGTGCGTTGACTATCCTTGAGCAATACAGTGATTTTAGTGATGATTTTTTAAGCCAAATTGTCACAGGTGACGAAATATGGGTGGCTCATGTTATGCCAGAATCGAAACAACAATCCATGGAATGGTGGCATTCAACATTAACCAAGAAAGTGAAGTTCAAGCAAACAATTTCAGCCCGAAAAATCATGTGTACTGTGTTTTGGGATAGGAAGGGGGTGTTGCTTGTGGATTTTTTGCCTCGTGGTGACATAATTAATTCTGGAACCTATTGTGAGACCTTAACTAAACTGCGCCGTGCAATCCAAAACAAAAGGTGTGTCATGCTGAGTAAGGGGATTGTTTTGCTTCATGATAATGCCGGTCCACATGTGGCTAATCGTACCCAAGATCTCATCGCATCATTTGGCTGGAAACAACTTGTTCACCCTCAAAACAGTCCTGATCTAGCACCTAGTGACTACCACTTGTTCCTGCATTAAAAAAATCATCTTGGTGGTCAGCGCCACGACGATGATGATGACCTCAAAACGGCTGTGTTGCAGTGGTTATCAAATCAGGCGGCAGATTTCTATGAGCATGGAATTCAAAAGCTGGTTGTACGGTACGACAAGTGCCTTAATATTGGTGGAAATTATGTTGAAAAGTAGATTAAAGTACAGGCTTTCATGTAAAAATAAAATTGATAAAAAAAAGTACACTTGGTGTGTTTTTAATTTCAAAATGGTACTTACTTAAAAAACACGCATCGTAACATACGTCTGTCAATTTAGATAGTGGTAACAAAGCAATTACTTATCTTTTATTGTTGAACTTTACATTAAAACAATGCAATGGCATTTCTTGCATTATCACAAAACAAAATGTCAAACAAAACCATGAACTGTGTAATCTTTGTCTAGATTCAAAGAGGTTTGTATTCCTCCAAGTCCAAAGACATCTTGTCAGTAAATGTGGCGGTAATAATAGCTTTAAAATAGATTTTAAAATATCTATATTGTTTTATTAATAGAACTTACTCTAAACTAATAATATAAATAAATACTAAATAATGTACTAATGTTGTTTTTGTAAAGCACCCAGAAAAAGGGTGCTAATAATTTGATTGCTAGTTTATAAGCAAAATGTTAAGAAATCTTTGTATTTGCTGTAATTTTCATTAGAAATTTAAAATAAGGTAGCCTTAACTTTGTAAATAAATTCTTCACAAGGATTGGTCGAAGAGAATGCAATTGATGATGTTTATGGTGATGTCACCATAATCTTGCCACCAGTTTGCGCCTTGTTTAGGGAATTATGAAATAGAAGGGGAGTATCTTGGGTGCAAAGTTGCACCATTTCTAAACTTGTGCCTGAGCAGAATTGCACTTGTTAGTGAATCCAGGCCCAGATTTCCTAATCCAACCTCAACCCAGGTAGATCTACATTATAAACTGATGAAATTATCTGTAGATAATAGGTTAAGACACTTTAACACAAATCTATAGAGATTAAAAGCATAAAATTACAAAAACATTGTTTCTTTATTGCCATGCCCTGTGTTGAGATATAACTTACTTTAATCTTTGGTTAGAGTGAGTGAGTGATAGCTTTGCATGTGCAAAAGTCTAATAATGATGGCATTGTTAGAGTAGCTACTGTAGTCAATTGTCATGATAAATGATCTAAATACAGGGTTGCCAACAAGATACTACTAGGGTTATATATATATATATATATCTTTGTGTATAAAACAGGCACCTTATACACAGGTATATTATGTAATGTTTATAAAATTAAGTCTAATAATTTAAAATCCATGTTTAGGTTTTAAAATAAGTCAATAAGTAAAAAAAAGATCTTTTTTTATATCGTAAATATATAGTGCTGCTCTCTAGTAAACATGTAGTGAGTTAAGGAAGTATCTGCTACTGCCATCTATCAAACATGTGGCACCGCAATTAAATGGATACATATCAGAATGGCTACAATTCAGGATTTAGTGTATAAAATGAAAATGGATACAAATCATACTTTTTATTTGTGGTGCTAGTTTAAGAAATGACTGAATGGGGACGATTCAGCCCCTCCATAAAACCATAACACCATTTTCTTATCAGAACCTGACAACATTCTTAGCACATTTCTTAATCGTTACTTATTATTTCTCCTCATTATACCTATTATGTTTACTGACTTATTGATGGTAATTTCCTGTTTATTCTATGAGTTAGTTCTTTGGGTTCAGCTGAAATAAGCAGGGAAACCCGGGATAGGAATATTACTGACAGTTTATTTCTTGTCTTTCAGGACTTGTGCCATTCATCTGCTTGCAGCAGTTCACTATGTAAGGGCTTTTACAACGCCAACAGGTTGAACCTTTACACTGACCAAAGGTGTCAATAGCACATTAGTTGATGTCCTGTTGCTGAATTTACTTTATTGACAAAAGGATTAGTTATTGTGAAAACTGATCTTACTATTGTTGTCATTGAATTATATACTTTTTGAGAGAGTTACTTTTGGTTCTCTGTGTGCCATCTCCTCTTAGTTTATACACAACCGTACTATTTATATTCTATCAAGCTTGTAAAAGTGTTGGTGGGTTGTTCTATAGATTTGATGTATTTCACTTGAAGATGATATCTAGGCATACATAAATTACCACCATGCTCCTGTTTTGTCCTAACTGTGGAACACTTCTGGCCCTTGATGAAGGTCCCTTATGCATGAGATTTTCATGCCTCACTTGTCCATATGTGTATAACGTGGCACAACGCCTGTCGACACGCATCTACCCTCGCTTGAAGGAAGTGGATGATGTGTTGGGAGGTGCAGCGGCCTGGGATAATGTGGACTCTACTGAGGAACGTTGCCCTGCGTGTTCACATCCACGAGCATACTTCATGCAGATCCAGACTAGGTCGGCTGATGAACCAATGACGACGTTCTACAAGTGCTGCAATCATCAGTGTGGACATCACTGGCGAGAATAGTTTGTCATCATTACAACAGTTTGATGTGAGCATTTTTATGAACATGTTATTCTTGAAACTATGGTATATGGATGTACATTAAACATTTACTTAAACTTCAGAATGTAGGCCTGGATATCAATAAAAAGTATGTTATATGAAAACTTTAAATTCTTTTTCATCTCATTTCTTCATTTGTAAATTATTTGGTAACGCTGGCTGTGTATACTAGTCCTCTACACTGATTGTTGTAGGAAGTAGATTTTTACAACCAAAATTATGCTATTGTAGGATTCTGTTAGGGGTTTCAGAATAGACTCCGTACTACAAAAAGTGGTGTATACATGAACAGGAGCATTCAGAGTGGGAACTGAGTCACTTTTCTTAATATCTGTCACCTTTTGGTAACATAAATGAAAATATGTCACTTATGTTGTATATTGTTTTTATTAACTATAGTATGCGATTCACACCAGTGACTTTGCAGTGTATCTGATGAGCCAAACCAAGCATTTATATATAAGTGATGATTGGTCAGGCCAACTTGTTTGTCAGACTAGACGTTGACTGCCACACTTGGGGAAAATTACGCAACTTCACATCTTTATAATACAAATGGCAATCAATAATCAACATTAAAATGGTTGCTTGACAAAGTCACTGGAATTATTCTAATGTTCAAAGAAACTATAGAAATAAAAGCAGCTAAGAGGGAAAATATCTCAAGAAAACTGGACAAAGAAAGAAAAAGAAAACTGGACAAAGCGTAAAATTCCCTCACAATATGAAAATAATGTACACTTGGAAATAAGAGCTGGAAGGCGGAATAACTATAGAAATAAAAGCAGCTAAGAGGGAAAATATCTCAAGAAAACTGAACAAAGAAAGAAAAAGAAAACTGGACAAAGCGTAAAATTCCCTCACAATATGAAAATAATGTACACTTGAAAATAAGAGCAGGAAGGCGGAAGAAAGAAATTAAAACTACTGACAAATTACATGAAGCAGGTAAAAAAAAAAGAAGTAAGTTTAACCATCAAAGAAAGATCTCTTTTGAGAAAATAACTCTCACTGATAAAAGTATAAGATAAAATTCAAGATGTAGTGAAAAAAAGACTGCGTCCATAACATAATTTTCTAAAGATACACACTGGTGAACAGAATGGTGAACTAAACCAGGCTGCAATATTTCAACAAACCTGCAACAAAAGCATGCAACATTTCCAAGAGCCACCCAATGTCGGTATTTCAGTGAACTGTTAAAGAGGGTTGCGGGAACTTGTTTTAACAAGTCTGGATGGCTAAGTGAACATTTTGACCAACATATGATTGTATTTAAATGCAATGCTAGCAGTCATTCAAGAAATGTGGTTTGTTTGACTTTTGCCAATGGACATAACGTTAGGGTTTATTGACCTTAACAAAAATAACAGTGTGATTGGGACCCTAATAAATACCATTATTAATAATAAATAATATACCAGTTTAGAAACTTTTTAAAGAATACCGTATGTAGCATAATTGTGTCTGATTTGTTGGCACTCATATCATGTTAAATATCTCTTGTATGGATATAACTTCTCTTAAAATCATATTTCTTTTTGCGACTTATGGTTCAATTAAATTCAGAAGTAAATCATAATCATCATAATGCATGCTGGTAAAATAATGAAAATGTCAGTTTAGTTCTCAAGTATTTTAAAACGCTAACCACACCAAAGACTGATCTACTACTACAAAACTAAGTTTGCCAACAGCTTCTTTATTTCTTAACCAGGCAGGACGAATATACATATATGTGGCTGCCACTTCTTGTTGATACATATTGAACTTGGATCTGGGAAACTGAACACCAGCTAATTGAGCACTCCTACCACCTGTAAGTGTTCGGAAAAGATTTTCAGTGCAGCTCGACAAATGGTTTGCTGGTGTATATGTAACATAAGACTAGGCCTACACCCAAGAGTTAAGTTTTTTGTTACATGATCATGATTTGCTTAGAAAGTAAGTTTTCTATAAAGTGGAGAAGTTAAAAAATTGTTCAATAAAATTGTCTTTACACAACATATTGATAAGAATCAATTAGCCAAAGCTATACATAAATAATAGCTTTGGCTATTTGATTTTTAAAATATGCAATCCCTTACAATTATAATAATTGTACAAGTGGCAGCAATAAGCCAACTACCGAGTCGAAGATGGCTGCGTTATCTGCTAGCTCGTGATCTTAATAAAATCACACATTTGTAGCCGACGATTTCCGCACGTCCATCATAGACTCTGCCTTAAAATATGAGGGAAGTATGACCCTGGGCACGGGACGATTCCTGGATAGCTCAGTGTTTAGAGCATTGGCGTACTAAGCCAAAGGTACCGGGGTCGATTCCCGTGTCCAGGTGTCATTTTTCAATTTTCAGAATATTCCCAGCACATACTGGAACACCAAAAGGAGAACAAGGACCAAAACATCAGATAAGACTTAGATAATTATCAAACTAAATTAAACCTTTATGAAAACTTTTTGGACACTGAAATGCTACAATTAAAACCTCTCATCAATTTTGTATAACTTAATTTAAATTGTTGTTTCAAATTGTCCCAAAGTCCAACTTCTTTCATAACTAGTTTGTTACTATCATAATTGTTTAAATTTTACTTTCATTTTAAATAATTGTAATTAATAGTATATTATGTTATTAGTTTAATCCTATTTGACTGATATTACATATTATATTTAACTTTACAACTAGTTTGATACTGTTATAATTGTTTGACTTTTATTTTCATTTTAATTAAGGGGTTAATTTTTGGTATATTATGTCATGTTATTAGTTTGTACTTATTTGACTCATATTACAGCACTCGTTGTAAATGTAAATAGTTAATACCTTGATTGCTAACATCCTATAAGGGTTAATCATAATGTCAATTATACACAATAGTTCATTTATCAATTATCTAATTTGAACCATACTTCACAAATATGATTCAAACATATGTTGATGAAAAACGACACTCTACACAATAATTGAACCCAGGTTCTTTGGCTTAGTGTGACATTGCTCAACCACTGGTCGATCCAGGTTTATCCTTTGCTAGGGTAATATAGTAATCATTATTTTAAGGCACTGTCACTGATGAGATAATGAGAACCAAGCAAATATTTTTGCAAAGGTAAATGAAATAAATATGTCCCTGCAAAAAAATGATGTGAAATTTTTTACTGCAATTGGTAAAATTTCATCATACAGTTGTAGACTGTAATACTAAACTTCTTAATTAGAGTATAAGAGCTTTGAATGCTTCTGCACTCTACACAAATTTCTGACTGAAATAAATTGTACTGTCAAAGACGTTTCTAGTACCATCTTGTAACACTTAGACAACTTATATATTTATAATCTTGGCCCAGTCTGTTTTAATGCACATGATTATGAAAGACTGATTGACGTTAGTTCTGATCCAGACAAAGGTTTTAAGATCTTCAAGTTAATATGTTTTGGGTCAGTCTAAATGAAGAGTACCAGAATGTTGCAAAGTGTGCAGTTTGAGTGCATCTTCCTTTTCATACAACCTATTTATGTGAGACTGTATTTTCATACTATGCTGCTACAAAACACAAACATAAAATAGACTCAACGATGCACCTGGCATGAGGATTCAACATTCAAGCATTATTCCTAGTACTAAACAAATTTGAAATTTGTGGGTTATAAAGCAGAAACTTCAATGCCATTAAAATTAAGCTATTTTATTTTAAAAATCAATTCTTGTTTGGTAAAATAAAATGTATTGGAGCCTTAATACGGCAACATTTTTATTTGACAACTGAAAGACACAATACATATGCCATGTAAATATTTACTAAGATTAAAAGAGTTCCTTGACAAAATAAAGTTTGGGAAACATTGGTATGGACTTTGTCTTATCGATATACACACAACAGGATAAGCTTGGTGAATTTATAGGTAAACAGAGAAACATCATTATAGACTTGCAAATGTGGCAATGACAAAATATCTGGTGGTAATATGGTGGTGGGCCAGTAGAAGATGCAGGGTTGGATTTCATAACCTTTGCTCTCATGTTTTTATAAACAATATTTGTTACAGAGCCTCTACTTGACTAGCTGTGGGTGGTGACAGCTTAGTCTGTACAGGGAGATAAGGCCGCCATAAAGGAACATAGAATTGTCATTACAATAACATCCCATATGTAGGATTTCTCAATAGTTTATTGTCAGTACAATAATATCCCATTGTTAAGATTTCTCAGACAATAGTTTATTGTAAGTACAACTGGAAACATGCTACCACATGTTTATGTATTATTTATTCTACAAACATCAAACATTACCGGATTGAAAGTGCTTTATTAACTGAAATATGAATATTAACTAAAAAATTAAATACATATCAGGCAAGAATAAATACTATCAACAGAACTACCAACATATGAATGAAAGTGTACCAAGATCATAATGAATAAATGTGAAATGGCTATACCAACACTTCGCCTCAATTGAGCATGCTTTAAATGTGCTTGGAGAGGAGGCAAATGTGTTAAACTTGGGTGAATCCTATTCGTGGATGCAAGAGACAAGTGTTTGAAGGGAGGTAAATGTTAATAACATGGAGGAATACATAACCTATTTTATGATTTTCTGAAAATTGAAAAATGACACCTGAACACGGGAATTGAACCCGGGACCTTTGGCTTACTACGCCAATGCTCTTACCACTGAGCTATCCAGGAATCATCTCGTGCCCAGGGTAATTCTTCACTCATATTTTAAGCCAGAGTCTATGATGGACGTGCGGAAAACGTCGGCTACAAATGCGTAATTTTATTAAGATCACGAGCTATCAGATAACTCAGCCACCTTCGACTCGGTAGTTGGCTTAACAACTAGCCAACTACTGAGTCGAAGATGGCTGCGTTATCTGATATCTCGTGCTATTAATATAATCATATACTTGTAGCCGACGTTTTCCGCACGTCCATCATAGACTCTGGCTTAAAATATGAGTGAAGAATGACTCTGGACACGGGACAATTCCTGGATAGCTCAGTGGTAAGAGCATTGGCGCAGTAAGCCAAAGGTCCCAGGTTCAATTCCCGTGCCCAGGTGTCATTTTTAATTTTTCAGAATATGATATCTAGATGAAGTAATTCTCACTATAAGCATAAATAATAGTTTTTGCTATTTGAATATATTTTATGATGCATTCAATCCTAGCCACTTACATAAAGTCTTCATCGTAGGAATTGTTTTCTGAAAGGCCTTTTTCTCTACCAGAAAACTATTCTATAGTAAGATATTGGTAGGAAAAAAGACCTTTCAGAGAGTAATTCCTACCGTGAATGGAGTATAGTTGTTTAAACTTAGTAACATTTAAGCTTTTGGTTAAAATGTCAGCAATTTGAAATTCTCTTTGGACATATTCAATCGTTACAACTTTATCACACACTAACTCCCTTACAAAATTATACTTCACATCCATATGTTTCAATCTTTTGTGTTCCCACTTCTCAAGACACTTGATGGCAGGCGCTGGTTGTGCTCATATATGGTGGGCACTTCGGGGTTAATTCCCAACTCCAGTAGTAGACTGCGTAGCCACAGGACATCAGTACAGGCATTGGCAAGTGAAATTAATTCTGCCTCAAGGCAATAGTGGGCTGCTTTCTAGTTGTCCAAGATACAATTGAACCAAAAACTTTCAGAAGAAATCCAGATGTTGACTTACGACTGGAATCGTTGGCCCAATCTGCATCAGCATATGAGATTAGGGGTGTCTTTTCTTTAGGAAAGTACAGCGCTAGGTGTGAAGTTCCTTGTAAATAGCGAAGACTGCGCTTCAGTGACTCCCAGTGAGTGTTAGTTGGACAGCTTTAAAACCGGTTGAAATAATTGACAGAAAACTCAGGTCAGGTCTGGTGCATAACATTAAGTGCATTAAACTTCCTATGAGCTCTGTATGGCTTGATGCCAATTATAGAGGCTGATCCTCCATCATTAATAGCTGGTTTCGTCTCCATTAGTGTTTTAGCTATTTTGCAATTATCCATGTTAAACTTACATAAAAGTATTTTGATATAAGATGGTTGACTAAGATATATACCATCGGTTCTTTTCTCAATTTTTATTCCGAGAAAAAACTGTAAGTTACCCAGCTCTTTCATGTCAAATTTAGCTTGAAGTGCAACTTTGATCTTCTCAAGATGTTGTATGTGGGTACTGCTGATGATCAAATCGTCGACATAAATCAGTATGTATAGCTTGGTATCACCGACAACATGTAGGTACAGAGATGGATCATTTTGCACTGGTTGAAAACTGAGTGAACTAAGAAAAGTGTCGAGGCACTTGTTCCATTCTCTGGGTGTCTGCTTGAGGCCATACAGTGATTTTTGAGCTTGCAAACAAGTTTTAAATTATTTGAAAAACTAGGGGGTTGTAGCATGTAGACTTCCTCGAACAAGGCTCTGTGCAAAAATGCATTTTTCACATCCATCTGACATGCATGTAAATCTTCTTGATTAATGATAGCTATCATTGTTCTCACAATAGTCATACGTGCTACTGGGGCTCACTAAAATCGAAACCTTTCTTCTGTTGACAACCATTAACCACTAACCTTGCCTTATAGCAATCCTTATTACCATCTTTATCTCTCTAGATGCTGAAGACCCAGTGACCTGAGATAGCTTTCCTACCAGGGGGTAGTGAAGTCAGTTCCCAGGTGTCATCTTTCTTGAGGGAATTTATTTCCTCTTCTACAGCTAGCATCCAGTTCCTCTCATCAGGTCTACTCTTGATATCATAAAAATATTTAGGCAAATTGTCAAGAAACCTTTCTGCATTCATAGCAAATGCTATATAATCTTGTAAATAGCTTGGTTTCACACATGGGCGTGAGCTACGATGAAGTTCACCTTCATTTGATAGTGGAGGCGTTTCTTTGTCCAACTCTTCATGATTGACTTCGCCTGAAGGTAGGCTTCCTTATGGCGGAATGGTAACTGTTTCACAAAGTAGTGGTGCTCTCACTGCTGGGGATGTGGTCATATTTTCTCCACTCCAAGTGGCATTTTCATCAAAAAACACGTCACAAGCCAAAACAATCTTTCTTGTGGTAGGGTTTCACATCCTATAGCCATTGGGAAATGGCCAACCATGGTGCATTTCTGGGTACGATTGTTCAGTTTCCCTTTAAGTAGCTCATTAGGGATGTGCACATAGCCAATACAGCCAAACACATGCAATTTTGACAAGTTTGGACGTTGACTCGGCAGCAGTTTTACAATCCAAAGCTATTGCTGGGCTTCTATTAACAATATATACTGCTGTAATCACAGCTTCTGACCAGATATCTTTTGAAGCATTCGCGTTTGATAGCGTACACCGCACACGCTCCATTAGTGTTCTATTAATGCGTTCACTTACTCCATTTTGAGAGGGTGTATATCTGATAGTATATTAAAACTGTATATCTTTGAATTCAAAGTGTTTTCTCATCTCTGAAGATAAGTATTCACCACCTCGGTCACACCTGAAGTGGCTTATTCTTTCATTAAAATGAACAGTTTCTAGAGCTTCATACTTCTTAAAACACTCGAACACCTCTGACTTTTCTTTGATCGTGTAGACATAGGTAAAGTGACTATAATCGTCAATTAGGGTAAGTATGTATCTCTTACCGTCACATGATGTAGGACTGATCGGACCCATGACATCACTGTGCACAAGCTGCAAGGGGTGTTTAGCCCTTGAGTGAGTTTTTACATGAGGCAATTTAGTAATTTTACCTTGGACACAATGTTCACATGGAGGTTCCGGAATTGTAAGTTTTTGTTTACACACACCATTCATGCCATCAACCATTTCACAAAGAGACTGGTACTACCAATAGGCGCCAGTCGTTTATTCCATAGATTTATACAATCTACCTAAGCAACATTGGCACAAATATTTTTAACAGAGAATGTCATTAAATACAATTTGGCAGACTCGGATGCAACTGCTACAAGTTTATCATGCTTGAAAATTTTCGTTACACCTTCTTCAAAAATTACCTTGCATCCATTTGAATCCAGTCGTCTGACTGATAAGAGGTTGTGTTGTAGACCAGGGATGATGAGAATACTTACCAGCTTGATCACATTGATTTTTACATCCATCTCAAAAGACGCACAGAGATCACCAACTTCTGTCGCTTTTAAATTTTCACCTGATTTCGTGAGCTTGATATTTGTAAGACTTGGAAGAGTATAAATTTTAGTCAGAATATGACAATAAGTAGCAGAGATCATATGTTCTGACGCTCCTGAGCAGATACCAGGATGTAAACAAAACAATCCATTTCCAAGGACGTGCTAGCTGCCATACTGAACTCTGCTTCAACTTCGATGACTTGGACTTTATTTTCATTTTCACTCTTTTTCTTCTTAAGTTCTGAGATTCTGAGATTACATGTCCAGATTTTTTTTTACAAAATTTGCAATAAAATTGACTTCACTGAGTGTTTTGATTAGGCTTAGTTTGTTGATAAAAAGATTGAGACTGTTTCTTATGGCTCTGTTTAACTTTTCGATTTGCTTGGGTCATAAAGGAATGCAGTGGCGCAGGAACGGGGGGGTACGGGGGTAAATTTTACCCCCCCTAAAAATTGAGAGGGGTAAAAAGTATCGTTTTTACCCCCCCAAAATATTTTAGTTAAACTTTTATTAAATTCTAGTGTTTGCCATGACTAAAATAAATGAGAAAAATGCACAATGGGACCATTAAATACAAGTATCCCTCGTCATACGCGATCTCACTTTCCGTGTTTTCACCGTAACGCGATTTAGAAATAGTAAAAATAATGTGTTGTCGGCTGTAATTTCGCAGTCACCCTGTGCGGTGGTGACGTCACCTTGTACACGCACATTCCAGTGAGGACAAAGATCTTTACTGTACAGCTTGGTGTTAGGGGGGTGGTATTGACAACATTGGAGATGCATGGGCAGAAGTTAAACAGTCCTGTATGAAGGGAGTTTGGAAAAATATTTG
>CABFWB010004731.1:22299-54706 GCA_902151455.1 Timema bartmani | reverse complement strand
CCCCCCCCCTTTTTTTTATATATTCCCTTTTGAGATATCTTACTCTGCTAATGTTGCCTTCTATTTCAAATAAACATTAATTTGTAGCTTCGTGTCTTTTGAAAAAAAAAGGGTATCGTATAATATACCGAGCGTTTCTCTCCTTAATAATAATTTGAGTGTCGTTCTCGCTTGCTACGCTTTGTATCAATATAAGTAACTAGTACTAGTCTTTCACGGCTCAGTCGGGCTAGAGCAGTGAGCGCTGGCTGACGGGATAGAATCGTGATACTTGTTTCCAAGACCCGCCACCCGACGCGCCACTCGTATCACCTCGGTAGATTATATTCGCGTAGGCGAGCGGTTCCGTTTTTAGTGTTCTGACTTTTCATTCATTGTTCAATTCGTGCCGGGAAATTATATTGGAGGTGGAACTCTTAGAAAACCCTTAGCGTCTTTTTTTATTATATTATGATTATGATTATGTAGGTCATGCTCGTTTAAAAAAAATAAAATAGATTGATTCAATTCTTTTGGATTCAAAAATGTAAAGAGTGTTTATGAAGTATTGTTCGTAAGCATTGTTACCAACATCGAGAAGAGAACATGGACTTCCAAAGCGCTATGGAAACTTTTGCTGAGGCTTGGGTTGCGGCAAATACGAAAGGTGGGGGTTTGGCCGATGTAGGATGTTCGCAGGTGAGTACAATAACTAAAACCATCTGTCATATTTTATAAAAATATAATTTGAGTTACACATGTAGGAGTTTTTATACATATATATTTCTATAAATTGTTTTCGATATATTTATTTTTCAAAATTGGTGAACTTAGTTGTGAAGCTTCTTTTTTTTATGGGGTGAAGGAGCTTTGTCAGCAGCTTAACCTAAACATATATAGGTAAAAATACAAAATAAATTATAAAACACACCTTCACTGATTTTTTTTTAGTAAATAACTGCATATTGTCAAATATCGTAAAAATGCTTCCTATTTGTACCTGTAGATAACCTTAATTTTATAAAAATATTAGAAATAAAAAATCAAAAAAGATTTCTCTAAACACACGTAGTCCTATATCATAGTGTTAACGCTCGCTATAATTTATCCATGATTGTAGTTTACTTATAAACGTATTTTTACATTTGATTTATTACAAATAATATATGGAAGTAAGCGGTTGAAACTTTAAAAGCCACGTGAAAGTCACGTGCTTTTATAAAACGGCCTGTGCCTGACTTACCACAACACGTGCGATAGCTTACGGCAGATAAACATGTAGCCCGATCGATTATACATCTATTCTATCGTCTGTTTTATCTGGTGCAGATACTTGGTAACAACACCATTCAGACAAGGCACAAATAATAGATATTTTATATTGGTTCATTTTAAGTATATTTATTGATATTTCTACGTATCATTAATAAAATATAATAACCTTTCTTTTTTCACACGATATACATTTTAGAAATGACACCGTCTTGGTTTATTCTAAGAGATAATTCCAGTTTTTAAAATTGAAATGAGGTTTTTTTAATTAAAAGTCAAATTACTTTAGGATTCTTTGAACGTTAGTTCAGATAAAAACAAAAAAAATAACTATTAGCCTACTAACAACAACCATATTAATGACAAATTATTTTGATGGTTGTATTTTTATATGTATTTTAAATAATATAAATAATGTATATCAAGGGCAATGAAACATATAATAGATATAGTATATAGAGATCATATAACATTATGTTACCTTGATGATGTAAGCTATTTATTAAATACTTTAACTTATTGATGTCAAAATACCTGCTTTTGTAATGTTTTTTATGATGGAAGTGTATGAAACAACTGAAAAGGGCAGTGTTTTACAGTTTTTATAGTAAAATATTTTTTTGAAAAAATCAGTAAGATATTACTCCAGCAGAAATATGAATTACAGTTTTCTTCACGTAGTGATGCAAACAGTTCCTGAATATCTGTCATGAGTATAGCGGCATTAGTTGAGAAACTTTTTTTATTAGGAGAAAAAGTTGTCATTAAGTTCCAGTACACTTGACAGGTGTTCAACAACTGCCAAAAAATAGTTTTGCAATAAAACTGTAGAATACTGACCTTTCTCGCGTTGCCTACACCCCCACTTTAATAGAGTAATTTACGGTCACTGAAGCTAACTTGTCAAACGATAAAGTTGTTATATGTAAACAAAGGTAACATTTATTCCAAAATGTTTTTAAACTAAATTGTATAATAAAACCAAATAGTATAATATTTTGCGCTTTTTACAAACTAAAAGAGATCGACAAAGGTAGTTAATTATAATTTAGGATCTAAAAAGATAGACTTTATAGAAATGTGATTCACATAGACACATTTTCTTAAAAATTTGATGTTCTATCGATAATAATATTTTAAGGATAATAATTAATATCAATATGTATCTGAGATCCAATATTGTCTTATAATAATTAACTAAGCATTCAAAAAGATAATGTTTTGTCAACATTATTTAAAATATCATATTAAATTTATGATTTTAAGCTTTTACATTTACCTTTAAAAATACATCACTTTATCACTAAGCATTCATGTACAGTTTATATACATACAATAGTTATTTATTAATGTTCTCAAATTAAACTTCTATCAAGTACCACAGAAGATAAAATCTCGGGCTCAAAGAACTAAATTGTCCAAAAGTGTTTTTCTTTTTGCACTGCATCTTAATAGCCATCATGTGTGTCCACATTTAGCTAAAATAATGTAGTAGTTACGAGGAAGGTAGAGCTTAGAATAAATGCACACCCATTTGGATGGAGGGAGAATGGGAAAATCCGTTTAAGATAAGGACCTTTCCTACCTGTGACGTCACGGCAGGTCAAGATAGGATTTTCAATGTTAATGAATTTACGTTTTACTCAGCGAGTTTCTTTTTTTATAAATCCCCTACAATTCAGGCTGTTTTGCTTACTCACTAAAATGTACTGTAGGAGTCTCCCTGCCACGATGTAGATTAAAAAAGTCCATGGAAGCATTTGTCTATCTAGAATAGGAAACAAGAAAAAGTTAGTTTTAAAAAGCAAGTCAATGTTTTCAAGGACTACATATTATAGTGATTGTGTAAACTCGTCAGAGGAAAAGGGGAAGTGTTATCAGTAGATAAACAAAAGACGCCACAGGGCTAACTGCTCATTTTATTCCCTCTCTTTCTATTTCGTACATTGGTGTCTAAGTGTGATATTGCTTAGACTGCTTTGAATGTGTCAAATTAAGATGCAGCCCACTTCGCAAAATAGCTTCGAAATCTCTAAGTAGCTACGTCGTTAAAACACTCTTATTGCGAAGAGCCAAGATTCAAACCCCCACGTCACAGACAAACCAGACAAAACAAGATTGAAAATCTTATCCAGATTCCCAAACTTTCGTTTATTTAAGTTTATTAGATGATAATTACTCGATATAGTTAATATCAGCCGTTGTTGACGGACCTCAAACTCATCTAATTCATTCAAAGAGATTAAACAAAATATTAAACAGATAAACATTTTGATTGGTCAGGAAGAGTTTAATATGGTTCGTATGCTGTAGAAAATAAATCAATTTAAAGATTTCGCCCATACACAATTATGATAAATAACATTTGATCAATTAGATGATCCATTGATAAATGTTCATAACTAAGAAGAGTTACTTTAATCTTATTGTCACCACTGCACAAGGTTTTTTTTAGCACCGCGTCTTACTATCCATTTGGCTTGTACACTTATGTACTAATCACGCTAATGTGCTAGGGTGTAGGAGATTGCATTTAGATTAAGTGTGGATCAAGTTAGATTAAGCGAAAGTTTTGACCTGCTAAAAAGTTCAAATTTTAAGTTTAAATGGTTTTTTTCTTAAATGTTTGGTAATTTACTTAAAACCCTATTAAACAATCCCACGTTATTTAAAAAATGTTTGTTGTGACCCTCTCAAAACATTAGCCCTCCTCCTTTGACGAAGGAATTCAAATCTTTTGCTTAAATATCAGATAAACAAATTTTCACATAAAACGTCATTAATTTTTTTTTAAACAAAAAATTTAAACTTTTTAACTCGTCAGAAACCTGCTGATAATTTAGGCCTATATTTTGCTGAAAACAATATTTCAAAATATCAAACAACTTCTTAAAAAATGAGAGATTTATAAACATCTGCAAAGCATATCATTGCTCTACCATACAGCCCTCTTAATATGTTGTCGCTTTTAGTTGAGAGTCGAAAAGGGATAGACTTGGACTGTAATAGGGCCTCTACACGATCAGTCAGATTGTCAGTCCTAAGACTGACAATCTGACTGTCAGTATGCATCAGTATTTAGAACTTTCAGTCTTCGTATAATTATTTTTATCAGTCTCAGCTCCTGCGTGCTGCGTGCAACAACATGGATGATAAGAAAAAGGCGTGGGCAGTCTATGTTTGCTACTGAGACTGAAGGAAATACTGACGATTGCGTGCACATGGTCAGTTCTACTGTCAGTTTCTCCCACAACTTGCAAGACTGATGGACTGACACTGATGTGATCAGAAAATTCTGATCAAATCAGTATTTTAGTCAGTCCGTCCATCAGTACTGACCCTACACGATCAGTCAGACGGTCAGTATTAATTAGGAATTACTTTATTAATACTGACAGTCTGACTGATCGTGTAGGGGACCTACAAGAAAGGTATGCTACAGACTGAGCCCGAACTCATTACGATGGTCCTTTAGAGGTTATATAACCTCCGGAGTTATTCATTCATAGATTCACAGAACGGTTAGTTACAGGCTTGAAACAAGGTTTAGCCTTGACAAAAGTGTGTCGTAGGTTCGAGAATATCCCTGCACCTCCTTCTGGGACCATGGTATCAATCGTATTGGTCAATGACCACCTTCACTCCGATGTTCTTCACTCGAGAAGGTCACAGAGAGTAANAAAAAAAAAAACACCCCTAGGTGGTGGGCAGTAGTAAAAAAATACTCGTGTCGTCGAAAGAAAACAAAAAAGATTCAGCCTTCAAGATGGTAACAGCCTTTCCCCCAATTTCCTAAAAAGTCTTCTCTCAAGAGATTGTTCTAAATTTTTCCAAACAATCATCCTAATCTCTGTATGTAAATGTTCCTAGTCTTTGTCAAATTCAAGTCCTAAATTCGGTTAAACAATCGTCGTTATTTCTATCAAGCAATCGTCCTAATTTTGGTCAAATGAGCTCCTAGTTTTGGTCCAGCAATCTTCCTCATCTCTATATTAGAACCATTCCTTATCTCTGTCAAACTGATCCTAATCTTTGTATAGAACCATTCCTTATCTCTCTCAAACTGGTCCTAATCTTTGTATAGAACCGTTCCTTATCTTTGTCAAACTGATCCTAATCTCTGTATAGAAACATTCCTTATCTTTGTCAAACTCGTCCTAATTTCTGTATAGAAACATTCCTTATCTTTGTCAAACTGGTCCTAATCTCTGTATAGAAACATTCCTTATCTCTCTCAAACTGGTCCTAATCTCTGTATAGAAACATTCCTTATCTTTGTCAAACTGGTCCTAATATTTGTATTAGAACCATTCCTTATCTCTGTCAAACTGATCCTAATCTTTGTATAGAACCATTCCTTATCTCTCTCAAACTGGTCCTAATTTCTGTGTAGAAACATTCCTTATCTTTGTCAAACTGGTCCTAATATTTGTATAGAACCATTCCTTATCTTTGTCAAAATCTGGTTCTTATCTTTGTATCTAAACATTCCTTATTTCTGTCAAACTCTGGTCCTAATTTCTTTCAAATTCTGGTCCTAGTTTCTGTCAAACTCTGATCCTAGACTTTGTCAAACTCTGATTCAATTTATGTCAAACTCTGGTCCTAATTTCAGTCAAACGACTGACCTAATTTCTGTCGAGAAATCGTCATAACTTTGATCAAATGATCGTCCTAATTTCTGTCAGGCAATTGTCCTAATCTCTGTTTTGAAATGTTCCTAATCTCTGTCAAATTCTAGTACTAATTTTATTCAATTGATCGTCCTAATTTCAGTCAAATGATCATCCTAATTTCATTCAGGCAATCGTCCTAATTTATATCTATAAAGTTCCTAATACCTTTAAAACTCAAGTCCTAATTTAGGTCAAATGATCAACCTAGTTTCGGTCAAGCAGCCGCCTTAATCTCTGTCTGGAAATGTTTCTAATCTCTGTCAAATTCTAGTCCAAATTTCGGTGAAATGATCGTCCTAGTTTCAATCACACGATCATCCTAATTTATGACAAAAAGATTTACCTAATATTGGTCAAACTACTGTCCTAATTTCTGTCAAACGATCTTCTAAATATCTGGCATGAGTCTTATTATTATTATTATTATTATTATTATTATTATTATTATTATTATTATTATTATTATTATTGTTGTTGTTGTTGTTGTTACTAGGTACTCTTTGTTTCTAAATGTCCGTTGCCTAATCCTCCATCATGGCCTATACGCATCTTCCTCTTTTTATAATCTCGAAACTTTATCTTCTTTCCTTGTTTGAGGTCATCCAATAGTTCCATTCGTGGTCTTCCCTGTCACTTTTTCGCTTCCACCTTGCCTTCTTTGACGTCACACATCACAAATATGCAAAGAAAATCTATCCCAACCCCCTTCAGCCACGATTCAATCTCTTGCGACCTCCATATAGACTGCGATTAAGGACTGGGTGAGTCTAACTCCTTAGAGCACTCGACCATTCAGCTCTCCCGTATAGTGTAGCGTGAGATGGTTGTCCCCTAAGAAACGATCAACAGCTTCATGTAAAATATGGCTCGGTGCACCAAAGCGTGTCTCCGGGCAGGTGGAGGTATTTACCCGAAACCGCGGAGGGCAAAACGGATTATACAAAAACAGGATTTTTTTTTTTTTTACCAAATGGTTTAGCTAATGTCGTTTGTGCTGTACACAAACCACCGCAATTTTTTTTTAATTAGAAGAAATTGTTTAAATTGTAGCCAAACTTTTATTTTAGTAATGGTGTTACGTCATATTTTATGCATCTCAGTTAACTATTATGTCGTAATTATTGCTGAGGATGTGTTTTGTCAAGATTACATGATTTACATTATGTTCTAAGAACACGTGAAACAAATCTTTATGTTCTTGCAGTTCTTGAAACTTTTTTTCACCGCGTCTACCTGTTCAGGTTATAATCATATATTATAATTATTCTAGCGTGGTAGGGACGATAAAGAATGCGTTTAAGAGGAAATTTACCCGTTTTTGCGTGAAAGGAGAATGGAAAACCTTTTAGAATAAGACACCCTCAGTAGACACGACCGAGATTCTAAGCCCAATCTCCCTGTCATCAGCAGGCCAGTCTAACATGAGAATGGCACCTTAGACCGTTAGACCATTTGGCCAATGAAGCAGGTTTCCTTGAAAATTAGAATCCTCAATTAGTGTAAGTGCTATGGTTACTTATTTAAAACTAATAGTTCTTTGAAAAGTAGACCTCGCTTCCTCCATGTTATTATCGTTACTACAGTCTTACTAGTAGTTCTGTGAACAGTAGACCTCCCTCCATGTTATTATTGTTACTACAGTCTTACTAGTAGTTCTGTGAACAGTAGACCTCCCTCCATGTTATTATAGCTACTACACTCTTACTAGTAGTTCTGTGAACAATAGACCTCGCTCCATGCTATCATAGTTACTACAGTTATTATTGTTATTACAGTCTCAACATTTGTTTTTTGATCTTGTGTCTAAATATTTCCTTTAATTTCTTCTTAGATTTGAAGTTAATATTTCTACTTGGTGATCAAGCTAAATTGAAAAAAATATATTCTACTACATTCAATATAACATTAAATTATTAGAGAAACACCGCGATTTAAGACGTCAGTCATATAATAGATGTCAAAATCTTATGTTTATAATTTTTAACTCACCATATTGAAACTTTTAAAAGGTTTGAAAAACTATATATTGTTCCTTTACCCTGAAAGGTAGCTAGCATACCTTGTATTACTCCGCCATATTATGGTTCATAGGGTAGGGTCATAGTGTATTCCTTCAAGGTAGAGCTGCTTGCTACCTTTTAGGGTAAACAGACTCTTTATACGTAGGTCGGACTATGTTCTATGAATGTCCATACTATTTCTGGTTAAATTGATTTATGCATTTGACATTCATCACGAAAATATGTTCGGACAGACAGACAAAATAGTAAAGTAAAAACAGGACTTCGCTTTGGTCGATCAATAAAGTAAATGTTTTGATATATTTATCTTAGTTAAAATAAAACATCTACAAACATTTCTACATTTTTTCTATAAGAAACAGTTAATTTATCAAAGGTAATTTTTGTAAAATACGAAAAATAGTTTTTTGAATCGGATATGGTATATAGATAATTGTGGAACTGTTGTATTTTTAAAATACCAATATTATATAAAAATCATGTTTGATTAAAAAAAATAGGAACATTTTTAAGGGGAATCAAATTGATTAATTTTCATTAATATCTTTAAGAAGAGAAAAGCCTCTTTGAAATACAAAGTAAACCTACATAAATGATGAGACCCTAAAATAAAGATGTTCAACTAGTAGGAATAAAGTGTAGAGCATATAAATATAATTATTTCAACAACCAAATAATTTACGTAACACTCGTGTCATTGGGCAAATGGTAAATCTCGTCTAGTCTAGATATTCGACAATGTGAAGAACGAGTTTGGAATTCCAGCGCATTGTATGTACCTAGTTAGCTTTTCAGACATTGTTTACCACTTTCTCCTTAACTAAACGCAGGTACACTTCCTCTATATTACCTACCTCATTTCTAACCAATTAGTTAAATAAAATGTGGGTGGACTAAGGCGGTAGCAAAACACGGGGGAAAAAAATCACTTGATATGATATTAATATAATTAATCAACTTTATTCACATAGCTAATTAATTTTTATAGCACCTTTTAAATACACTTATTCCCATTCACAGATTCAATTTACAATTTTTACAAACAATTAATTGTTTATCAAGTACTCACTATTTTGACGGTTGAAATTATTTTTATTTCAGCATATTAAAGATAAAAATAAATTTTTAATAAAACATATTTTTAAATATACAAATGAAATATATTTCCTCAGCCTAAGCTATTGATTCTTACTTAGTTTGAGGGACCATTATAATTATTCATAAACCTTTTCCCACATGTAAAATATCAAAGCTATTTTTTATAATGTATCTAAAAACAAACTTGAATGGTTTATTAATGATATAGGTATAGTTTTGGGCTACAGGATTGGTATGATGTTATTAATAAATTAGTCATTAGAATCTAAGACTTAAATGATCCGCAGTAATCAAATAATTTGCTATAAGTCTTAAAACTTTCTTCTCACAGTAGTTACAAACATATTTAAAAACCGATTATAGTACCACTGAACTTATTAAAAGATGGGCCTATTATTTATTTAATTATTCAAGTACATAGTCCACACTAGTGGCTGAGTAGCTTAAAGCTTTTGGCTTACATTGAACTAGGTTGCCGTCGATGGGAGTTCAGGCTTCGAGTCCCAGTCATGTTCCGTGTGAGGTTGGTTTTTCTAATATGGAATACCATTGTTGCTTTTCCATACTCTCTCCACGCGGATATGGTTGTATTTCCTTTAAAAAAATCCCCTCTCCTTCCATTTCCTTGTACTACTTGAAAAACTATTTTAGGTCCGAAAATAAAAGAGAATAAATTTATCTTAACGACCTTGCCTACTTGGAGATTTCAAAGCTAATTCGCGAAGTGGGTTGCATCTTAACTTGACGCACCTAAGAAGTCTAAGCACTATCCCATTTAGACATCAATGTACGAAATAGAAAGAGAGGGAAGAAAATGATCAGTTCATCCTGTGAGGCCTCTTGTTTATATACTGATAACACTTCCCCTCTTCCTCTGACGAGTTTACACATTCACTATACTATTTGCTACCTGAAAAAATTGATTTGCTCTAAAAATTACACTCTCCTTGTTTCCTATTCTAGATATACATTTGCTACCACGGACTTTTTTATTCTACATCCTGGCAGGAAGACTCTTACAGGACATTTTCATGATCAAGACAAATTGCATAAGTTGTAGGGAATTTATAAAAAATACGTTTACAGAAAAAGGTTATAAGATAAAAATAATATTTTTTTGGCACTAGGAATACTTTTTAGAATCATTTAAGAATTGATGGTTTTTGTTTCAACGTTATATCTTAAAAACATTCTGAATAGAACGTAAATTCATCGACATGGAAAATTCAATCTTCACCTGTATGACGTCACAGGTAGTCAATTTCCTTAAAAACCACAAAGGAATTTAATTTATTGGTTAACATTATTCAAAGAACAAAGTTAGAACAAAATATAATAATATATGTTACGCTACAAATCAAAGATCAATTTCAGTAAAAGCCGAAAATGAACTAGACACTTATTTTCAAGATGAATACTGGGAAAGCTGTGTTAGCGGCTATTTCTCAATTTAAATTATGACTTAAATTATAGGTGTGTATATTTGTTTCTTTCATTATTATTATTATTATTATTATTATTATTATTATTATTATTATTATTATTATTATTATTATTATTATTATTATTTTGTGAGATGAAATGGAGGACCTACAGTTTAACGTGGGATCCGAACCACGGTGGAGGCCTGACATTCCTCACATTCACAAATTGTGATTAATATACGTCTTGTCAGAGGTGAAGGAAGGGTTTGGCCATCAGATAAATCTGTGCCGGGAGCGAGGATTGAACACCTGAACCTCAGCACAGAATTCAGACACCTTACCTCTAGACCGCCAGGTTACCTTTCTTTCATTAAAAATAAACATTATCTCAAAATATTTCCAAAGAAAAATATGATATTTTGTAATTTATAAATAAAATTGACATAATAGGGTTTATAGGCTTCCCTGTGTCTTGATGCTCCCAAACATAGTATGAGCCTTTTTTTCTTGCTCCAGAGCGGTAAATACGAGCATAGGTGTTTGAAAGATTGATGGACAACCGCCTCTAAACAAGCCAATATACATAATATTGTCGACATTGATAGGGTGAAGAAACAAGATAAGAGTTTATGTACAATATTGACTTTCATTTGGGATTGGATAGTTGAGATAGTTGAGATAGTCGTGGCTTTATTAGTAGGACTACTACAGTCCAATATTCATTGGAAGGTCCTTTTAGATTATTATTAGCATCGTGTCTTACTACCCGTTTAGGTTATACGCACTTATGATAATGTGTAATATTAGGGTGATTGTGAGATGAAATGGAGGACCTACTGTTTAACGTTGGATCCAAACCACGGTGGAGGCCTGGCATTCCTCACATTCACAAGTTGTGATTAATACACGTCTTGTCAGAGGTGAAGGAAGGGTTTGGCAATCAGATAAATATGTGCCAGTACCGAGGATTGAACACCTGAACCTCAGCACAGAATTCAGACACCTTACCTCTAGACCACCAGGTCACCATTGTCCTTTTAGAAAATACAAATACATCGTTTACTCACAATATTGATAAGATGTTATAGGTGACCTGGTGGTCTAGGTGGTAAGGTGTCAGACTTCTGTGCTGGGGGTCCGGGGTTCAATCCTTGGTCCCGGCACAGATTTATCTGATTACCAAACCCTTCCTTCACCTCTGACAAGACGTGTATTAATCACAACTTGTGAATGTGTGAAATGCCAGGCCTCCACCGTGGTTTGGATCCCACGTTAAACTTTAGGTCCTCCATTTCATCTCACAATCACCCTACCATTATACATTAGCGTAAGTGCGTATAACCCGAACGGGTAGTAAGACGCGGTGCTAATAACAAAGATAAGATGTTACTACCTTACCGTAAGCGGGGGTAACTTTGTGAAAGTCAAAAATATGTATCTCGCATCGTGGAAGTTCACTCAAGTATGTCAATTAATACATCAGTGGTTATCCCAGGATGTGTTACATACTTGGGATAAACTTCAGAACTTCCAGCGATTCGCGCATGTTTACCTTCCATTTTTATATTGTTTGTTGTGTAGCCCCACTATGTCATGTTTCGGAAACTTTCATCTTCTCTGGCCTGTATACAGGGTGATCCGAAACTCTCTATACTAACTTTAAAGTAAGATAGGGAACACTAAAACAAATCTTTTTCGTCAATGAATGTATGCCCACAGACGTCACCCTTCGGTGCTAGAAGGGCGCTTCTGGGCGGCGCGTCAAATGGCTATTTCTCGCCGTCGTCGTTCGTAACGCGGACATCGCTCGCCTAACGTGGAGCATTTCATGGATTCTGAGATGGTTGACAAGCATGCATTACTGTTGGTGGTCGCTTGTTTGATCAAATGCTGTAAAACTGTTGTAGATAAAAATATTTTCATACTTTTGACGTGAATACGTCTTTAAATTTGCTACCATACGGGGGCAATCCAAGAAACCTAATGATAACAAAATAGGGGGATACAGTTTGGTGTTGTAGTTTCGAATCTTTCCTCTACATCCAAAATTAAATTATACCACTGGATAGCTAAAGGATCAAAGAATTAATTACGATAAGCGAGAACAGTGACGCATCACGCGCGGTGGAGGGGGAAGCGCCGCCATTTTGAGGTTATTTTGTTGCGTATCGAGATTTGCAATTAGTATAACTTTTGACTCGGAGAAGTTACGATGTTCGTTTAAGTTTAAACGTATTCACGTACAACACACGGCCGTGTCCATGACACAGCCACACACCATTTTTTTTTTGTCTTTATTTTATGTACCTCATTGCACCTCATGCACCTCATTCATATTCACAATAACCTCCGCATCTTTGAAACATTTAGAAGGATGGGGAAAATTTCGATACACTGTAAACATATTTGGAATATCTCACTAAATATGCTAAATTTAAACATACAATCATTTCTATAACAGCTATTAAACAGTATCTTAACACCGACTAGTAATTAAATGACGTCTGTCACGTAAGTAGAGATAAATTCAGATAATTATGTCAACATAAAATAATAAGTGTGCTTTATTTATTTATATAAGCCTTCCTATTTGCTTAGCTACACTTAATAGTTAATTTAAAATTAAAAGTAATATTATATGACAATAAAAACCTTAAACAGTATTTGACTTCAGCTTCAAATTCACTTTGCATCTATAAAGTGACCTCCACACTTCCTTACTATTTAAAATAAGTATATTATGTTTTTACTTTATCTTATACGATACTATTCTTATATTAGAATACAGTAAAATTGTTGATATCTATTATATTAATTTAAATTTGAAATGTAATCTGTGAATCTCTATTGAGACAGGTATCAACTGGATGTATTATATTTCCCTTGGTTCTAAGTGTCTTCTTTAATCTTTTTGTAGTTTCTTCTTTTCTTGATATCTGTAAGCATTCCAAACCTTCTTCTTCCTTTTTTCCCCCTATATCTTCTCCTTCATGATCCTCTTTACTAAACACTCCCAACGAAAACCTTTTTCTATTCCTTATCATCCTAAGACACCTATTTTATCTTAATTACACATTATATATTGTCACCCAAATAAGTAGCTTTATTGTTATTGAAAAGCGTATAACCCGAACGGTTAGTAAGACGTGGTGCTAAGTATTATTATTATTGTTATTTAACTCTTTCCGTTAACTATCTCTAGTCCTTTGTTTAGTTCTATTACTACATGTCCTACCTCTAGGTATTTCTATTACTCAATATGGAAAAAAAAAAACATCACCATTGCATAAGTCCGGTATTAGAACTGAACCCTGACTTCCCGGTTCATAGATGAAAATATTAGCCATCACATTTTTACTTTTCCAACTTAATATTAGATTACTCAGTGCTGAGTAAAATATTTAACCCAAAATTTAGGATGTGCTTGTAAATTAAATTATTTCACAAACACAAATATAATTGGCCACATAAATGATTGCGCAACTCATAGGTCAATATAGTTATCATAGAAATTATTACTGTTATATATTCTTGCAATAAATTATGTAAGCATTGTTAATATATATATCTATCTACCTACCTTGGTGATCACATGGTATAAGGCACTACTCTCGCAAGAGACTAGACTGCCGATGATGGCGAGTTAGGAGTTCGAATCAGAGTTGGGTGTAATGAGGGTGTTTTTTCTAGTCGGTTTCCCCACTTTTACTCCATGAAAATTCAACTACAATTCCTCTAAACTCAACCTTCCTCATCAATAATATATTAGCGTAATTAATACATATGTGTATAATCTGAATAGGTAATACGAACGGGTACTAAAGATAAAAATAAACGCGTGTTAATTTATAGAGATACTTATGATTCGGGCTGTAATACAATTTTAATTAGATATATAACAAAGGAAAATGACAATAATTTGATATGTGACATTAATGGAAAACCTTATAAATTATAGATGAAATGGTTTTAAAACAAGGTTGAAAAATGGTTGATATGATTATTTGGACAACCATTTCACCTTGTCAATAAACTAAGACTAGCACTCTAATTAGACGAGTGTCATATTGTCTTTGTTACCTATTCAGTTGGTTACTGTTGGCAGGTTTTCCTACAAAATTGAAGGCCTAGAGATATGTCAATATATGTGTGTTGTTCTGTTCATAAGAACACTACATACACTTACTAGTGTTTGATTAATTTTACTAAAACAATTAGTAACCATAACTCGGTTGAACTTAGTGGTCTTTGGGTAAAGTGGTTGCCTCAGGACTCGATGTTCGTGGGCTCAAACCCAGCCGAGGTCAATGGATATTTCTTGTGCGATAAAAATTCGTAGCACGACTTCCTTCGGAGTGGAAGTAAAGTCATCGTTCACATGTCGATTGTGGCATGTAAAATAACCCTGGACAGTATGTGAAAATATTGTTCCCGGCAAAATTGGTAGGCTCTTTAGCCCTCGCTAATAGAATTTATTATGTGCTGATACAACCATTCGGTTCAGAAATTAATACTCCAAATATTATTAAGAACAGTAATAATAATGATAAATTAGAATTCATCTCCCATTCTTGCATTTACTTAGTTGAATTCTAATTGACGTCCTTTGAATCATCTTAGTATTTTTTTTAGTAGCGCATCTTAATACATGTTTGGATTATACGCTTATGTACTAATTACGCTAAGGGATCCAGCTATGAGAAAAGTTATATTCATAGAAAGTGTACCCACATTTGCGTGTAAGACGAGCGTAAAACTATTTTGGAAAAACCAAACTCAGTTTTACCCGATTGAGATTCGAACCTCGATTTCCCCTTCATCGGCAGTCTAGTCTTTTGCGATAGTAGCGCTTTAGACCATGCAGCTACTGAAACAGGTTTATTATAAATTGGTTTCTTAAAATACCAAAACCCAAAAGCACGTATCAAATAAGTTTTCAATTTTATTAAATTCACAACCCTTACCATGGAATTTCTAAAGTTAAATATGTATTATTTGTTTAAATAGATATGGTGAAGAGTTTTGCTATATCATTCACTCCTTAACTGTACATGAAGATTTTAGTAGGCACCTATAAAAATTACTATATATACTTTAACGTATTCATATGTCAATTCATGTGACCTGGAGCTGTCACTTTTATTTATTTTATTTTAACACAGCTTCTTACAACCTGTTCGGTCTATATGCGTTTGTACTAATTACGCTAATGTGTTAGAGATAAGGAAGGTAGAATTTAGAGGAGGTGTACCTTCATTTTCATGGAGAGAACGTTTAAAACAATTTAAAAAAAAGCCTCAGTACACCCAACCGGGATTTGAAGCCCGATCACCCTGTCAGCGGCAGTCTAGTCCATCCCAAGAGTGACACCTTTAACCATTCAATTGATATTAACAATAACTATAAAATAGGTCTAGTAATACATTATCTATTATTATATTAAAATATTATCTATGTCGACTGTAGTGACTGACTACCAGCCATGATTCGGCATTTAGCTACTGTAACATGTACTGTGCTATATTTTTCGAACAGGGGGACCTGGTGGTATAGGGGTAATGTGTCACACTTCTGTATTATGGGTCCAGGGTTCAAATCCCGATCCCGGCGCAGATCTAGATCTGATTACCAAACCCTTCCTTCACGTCTGGCAAAGTGTGTGTTTTCACCCTTTGTGAATGTGTGGAATACCAGGCCCCCACCGTGGTTCGGAACCCATGTTAAAATCTAAGCCCCCTCTGCTTTTCAACATCATCATTCTCACGTATTATACTATCATCTGGGGATTTTTTTAAACATTTATTTTTATTTTCAATTTCCTTATACATTTGTCCTGACCTCTTATTTTACTATAAATCAGGACTTTTTTTTCTCTATTCATATTAAAATATGCCTTCTATATAGTTAATTTAAAATGTTTACACATAAACTTTCTGGAATATAAACATACACTACTATTAAAACTACTTGTCTTGTTATTGATCATTACCAATTTACCTCGACCTGTGCCTGTTAGCAGCTTTGTCTACTGTATATCAATACCATTATTTAATTTATGATAACTTATAATTATTCTTGTCCCTTTTTCTCTATTGAAGTTATTTTGAATATATACATTTATTTTTTTTCCTTTTGATATGCCTGCTTTGGACTTAAATTCTAACTTAACCTAACTTATACCTAGTGCCATCGTCTACACAATCAGTTTATATCTTTCCTTGTAGGGAGTCCCGTTCCCATCTGGGGATAGTGGAATTCGTCTTAATGGTGTCTCCAGTTCAGAGATTAATTTCTCCATGCACTAGAAAAGCAGAGTTAAGATAAGATTGATGGACCAAGATCTAGAGCATTAGTCCCACCAACCATATTTATCGAACAAATTTAGGGTTATAGAATGAATAACATATTTTAACAAATAATACGTTTACAATTATTATTTATTTCTTATTTTTAGCATATGCCACCAGTGTTTGTCGACAAGACCTGGTCTTTTGATGGTAGTGGAAGGTATGTAACCGTCTTCTGAGTTTGGGGTAACATTTAGGTGCGATTATACGATAATGATGATGACCATGTGTTGTGGGTAGAAGAGATACGGTGACCTCTTTGATCCAGGCATCTGTGCTGGGGGTCCGGGGTTCAATTCTCGGTCTCGGCACAGATTTATCTGATTGCCAAACCCTTCCTTCACCTCTGACAAGACGTGTATTAATCACAACTTGTATCACAACTTGTGAATGTGTGGAATGCCAGGCCTCCACCGTGGTTCGGATCCCACGTTAAACTGTAGATCCTACATTTCATCTCATAATCACCCTACCATCACACATTAGTGTAAGTGCGTATAACCCGAATGTATAGTAAGATGCAATAATAATAATAATAATAATAATAATAATAATAATAATAATAATTATAAATAGACGAGAGACTTAAGGGCACACAACTTTTCGGGGCAACCGGCCAACCAGCCGATAAATTGTATATAGTGTGTACTGTTTGTTCACCGTAGGAATTGTTTTCTGAAAGGCCTTTTTCCTTATCCAGAAAGCTATTATATAGTAGGATATTGGTAGGAAAAAAGACCTTTCAGAGAGTAATTCGTACCGTGAATGGAGTATAGACTTGTTGTCCGACCAAAAAAAAAATTTTTTTTTCTAAGTTGGTTGGTTGGTCGGTACAAACCACCCGATCTCCAACTTCCCCATCCCATCGCCCGACATGTTGGTGTCTGTTGTTGGACCAACCGACCAACTTGGCGCCTGTCATTCACCGTTTTGCAAGCATTTAGGTAGATGGAATCACAGTGCGTTCTTTTGTTATATTTAAAATGATGTCATCATATTGAGTAATACAGAGAAACATTCATAATTCATTCTTTAAAAAAAAATACGAAAATCATTTGAATCCAATTCTTTTAATAAAATTGCATAGGTGATTTTTTTTTTCTAACAACCAATTTATTGCCCACATTTTTCTTGCAATATTTTTATAAATTGATAATGATATTAACACGAATCCAGTTTGTTTTTTTTGTATTTGTTTAAAAATGAAGGCATGGCGTGCCTTCGTTGTGAGACCATGATAGCCACGAAAAATTGGACCATTAGTCGGGAAGTGTGGAGACTCGCTTCCATATTGTTGTCCACGACGGTCGGTCCGACAAGTTGGTGTGCCTGTAGGGCCCTTTAGGGACGGTGAGTCAGTAGGGCCCTACCTAACTTAAGCATAACCAAGCAGACCATGGTAACCAAAAGGGATAATTCTTCTTAGGGAAAAAATACCTAAGGTACCTCCAAGAATCGAACTGAGGATCTCTTAGATTAGTATCCAGGAATGCATACCACTAGAGCAAGAGACCTGACGTTGACTTAAATTAAGGGGTTGTCACTAGTTTCAAAATAAAACCTTTATTGCATTCCCTAAAGACTGATAACTGTTTGGCTGTCACTTGTATTTCCCCTCTAATGACAGTTCTCATCTGCCTTGTCAGGATTATGGGTTCACTGAACTTCTCTTTACAAATAGCACAAGTTGTTCACCAAATAATACATCTTGAGAAATGCCCATTTTAAGGTGGAAGTAGAGAAGCGAGAAAAGGTTAGTTTTTATATCAAAATATATATTTTTTGGACAATAGATTAAAATATTTCTCCAGTAGGAACATAAGAGTTTAATTTTCTTCACATGATGATATAAACAGTTGTTGAATATATTTCAAGAGTGTCCTGGAATTTAATGAAAACTTTTTCCCTTCATTTAAAAAGTTTGTCATCTGATGCTGCTATGCTCATTACATATATTCGACAAACTGTTGATATCACCATGTGAGGAACATTAAACTCTTTGTTTCTACTGGAGAAATATTTCAATTATTTTGATCAAAAAATGTTTTGCTATAAAAACTGCCAAAACAATCCTACCATACGAGCCCGTTTCACGCATAATGTGGTAAATTAGATGGCGTGGTAGCCTTGAGTAATTATAAGACAACAATAAATTGAGACGAATGAAACCATTTCATCATATTTAAAAATAAATACAATAAAATACACTAATGTTCCGATTATCCTAACCGAACTAGAACGACAGGTGGTCGGATAACCGAAATGTCGGTTAGTACGGAAACAATAGAAACAAAACAAATGAAAATTAATTAAATCTAAGTAAAAATAGGTATGAAATAAGGTTTATTGGTAATTACTTCTTAGTATAAACTATTATTTTATTCATGTAAACAGTACAAAGTATTTTAAATCAATTAAATGCAACTTTTATTATATACTGTATCATGCAAGATACAAAGTGACTGTTGGTGATTTCAGTTTGTTTACCAGCTATGGTTCTCTTCCTTGCAGCGAGGTCATGCCAATAGCACGATATATATATATATATATATATATATTATACATATATATTATATATATATATAGTATATGGGATAAAACGGAATGTCGAAAGGTAGAATAGTACAGTGCTCCACGTCTTACTACCTGTCCGGGATATCCATATATTTACACTACTGGGGTAGAGATGAGGAAGGTAGAATAGTACCGTGCTCCACGTCTTACTACCCGTCCAGGATATCCACATATTTACACTAATGTGGTAGAGATGAGGAAGGTAGAATAGTACCGTGCTCCACGTCTTACTACCTGTCCAGGATATCCACATATTTACACTAATGTGGTAGAGATGAGGAAGGTAGAATAGTACCGTGCTCCACGTCTTACTACCTGTCCAGGATATCCACATATTTACACTAATGTGGTAGAGATGAGGAAGGTAGAATAGTACCGTGCTCCACGTCTTACTACCTGTCCAGGATATCCACATATTTACACTAATGTGGTAGAGATGAGGAAGGTAGAATAGTACCGTGCTCCACGTCTTACTACCTGTCCAGGATATCCACATATTTACACTAATGTGGTAGAGATGAGGAAGGTAGAATAGTACCGTGCTCCACGTCTTACTACCTGTCCAGGATATCCACATATTTACACTAATGTGGTAGAGATGAGGAAGGTAGAATAGTACCGTGCTCCACGTCTTACTACCTGTCCAGGATATCCACATATTTACACTAATGTGGTAGAGATGAGGAAGGTAGAATAGTACCGTGCTCCACGTCTTACTACCTGTCCAGGATATCCACATATTTACACTAATGTGGTAGAGATGAGGAAGGTAGAATAGTACCGTGCTCCACGTCTTACTACCTGTCCGGGATATCCACATATTTACACTAATGGGGTAGAGGTGAGGAAGGTAGAATAGTACCGTGCTCCACGTCTTACTACCCGTCCGGGATATCCACATATTTACACTAATGTGGTAGAGAGGAGGAAGGTAGAATAGTACCGTGCTACACGTCTTACTACCCATCCAGGATATCCACATATTTACACTAATGGGGTAGTGATGAGGAAGGTAACATTTCAAGTAAGTGCACCCATGATTGTGTTGAGGAAGAAGGTGAACTATTTAGGAAACTACTCACTGCACCCGACTGGCATTCGAACCCTGATTGTTTGGTCATCAGAAAACCTGACAAAGTGACGCTGACTACTTTTAACACCTGCCTACTAATGCGGTTTGTAAAATTATGGTAATATATACTCGTACATAATTTAACAACTAGATTTATGTATTTAGTTGATAATTTCATCTTTATTATCAATAGTTCTAACAGCTTTTGATAGTAAGAAAACTTCTGAAATCTTTAAAAAGTATCTAAGCTACTTTTTTCTTTGATAGTTTGAAAATAATACACATAGTTTTATATCAAAGTGGTGATAGCATTGATGCTACCTAACAAATGTTATGGTCCTAGCTTCACATCTCTACAGTGGTTTTTCCCATTATTTCTGTATCCAGTTAATAATACAGTTTGTGGAAAATCGCCATTACTGTGTTTGTATTCTTACTTTTCCCGAAACACAATAGCAGAGCAGAAGCGGCTGACCTGGTGGTCTAGGGGTAAGGTGTCTGACTTCTGTGCTGGGGGTTCGGGGTTCAATCCCAGGTCCCGGCACAGATCTATCTTATTGTCAAACCCTTCCTTCACCTCTGACAAGAAGTGTATTAATCACAACTTGTGAATGTGAGGAATGCCAGGCCTCCACCGTGGTTAGGTCCTCCATTTCATCTCACAATCACCCTACCATTACACATTAGCGTAAGTGTGTACAACCTGAACGGGTAGTAAGTCGCGGTGCTAATAATGATAATAATAATAATAATAATAATAATAATAATAATAATAGCAGAGCAGAAGACTTCGTTTTGGCTGCGCCCGTAGGTGTTAGCTTCCATGTGTTATCACTCCCTGTGAAAAATAACCTGGTTTGTTTGCGCCCACTTTATATTCAAATCTTATGCTATTTCCTTTCAAAAATATTTAATTTTTGTTTTATTTTACCCCCATAAGAATAAAAAATATCATGTTAATGACTAGCCTAACCCAGCCTAACCTAAACTAACCTAACCTACCAACATTCCTTCATACTAGTAGTTCTGAAACAGGAACTATCAAGAAATCAACCTCATACACGTCCTCTTAATGACTTCCAGTTGCTAGTATCAAGGCTTTGACACGCCGATGGGTGCGAGCACCTACGGTTTATTTCAGGCGGGCGCTAGCACCTCAAATTTTTCAAAAGGTGCCGCCAACAAGGCCGCAATCAACACGTCACCGAGCAGAAACACAATCACGCGATAAGCTCTAAAAATAATCACAAAATTTCAGCCCCTTCATCGTTGTCGGCTTATGAAATAACTTCAGCTTTATTTTTTCTGCGTGACATCAGCTTGGAAGACTCAATAAAATTTCAAAACCAACTGAGACAATCATTGAGCATGAGCCTTAAAAGCAAGATACTGGTAGTCAGCTACATCTACTGTTGAGAAATAATTGGAAATGACTAGTTAAATGCAAAACGAATGTGTCGTTCTTATTCGGTTTGGATTATTTTCATAATGCTACACAATAAATTAAAATCACCCATCAGGATAATAAATTTAAATATATTTTTATCCACTCAAAGATAAAATATGTCGCTAACCAGATAGTTCTAGTTTATGTTTCAAGGAATCATAGGCCTATATTAATTTCTGCTCACGTTTTAGTTGCTGCACCACTGAAGAAGATTTGCTTACAGTTTTCGGTGAATGTATGGATCCAGCCCTACAGTCAAGGCCACCAGAACGTAAACTCGCCATTCAACCCTATCCTGAAATACCTCCATCCAATCCCTGACCTGACATGCAACCTTCTTCAATAATCTGAAAATTGAAAAATGACAACTGGACACGGGAATCGAACCTGGTACCTTTGGATTAGTACGCCAATGCTCTGCCACTGAGCTATCCAGGATTCGTCCCGTGCTCAGGGTCATTCTTCTGTATACTGAATAAAGCTGACGATTTCCGCACGTCCATCATAGACTCTGCCTTAAAATATGAGTGAAGAATGACCCTGGGCACGGGACGATTCCTGGATAGCTCAGTGGTAGAGCATTGGCGTACCAAGCAAAAGGTCCTGGGTTCGATTCCCGTGTCCAGGTGACATTTTTCAATTTTCAGAATATGATATCTAGATGGTGAATTCCTCTCTAAAATTAATACAGCTTCGACTGTTTGTTTCTTCAATAAATGTTCACATTGTACTCCCATAAATGTCTCGGCCCCACTAAGTGGTTATTTATCGTCAGGTTTCCCAACTAAAATGTTGTGTACATGCTTGTTATCACCCATACGGTCCACATGACCACCCCATCTCATCCTGCATGCCTTGATTATCTTTAATATGTTTGGAGAGGTATATGTTAGCGTCCAAACCCGATTCCAGGATAAACTAGATCAGACTAGGCCGGATGGATACATCCTAAGAGCCTCACGATGTACTAGTCCTAGTCTTAGTCTAAATTCGTTAATCCTGAGATTTTGGCCTACTCATAGGATAAACTAGTATGACTTACAATTTTACCAGGCAAACCTGGTTTAGGTTAGGTTAGTTTAGGTTAGCTAACAACATTTGCGTGCAAACTGTGCATGATGAAACTGGCCCAAGGTCAATTCACCGTATGGGTTAAGAAGGATAAAAACTATTATTGCTTAAAAAAGTCAGGCGATATATATAGGCATAGTCCGATCTAGTTTGTCTTGGAATCAGGTTTGTACTTAACATATACAAACCATGAATTTCCTCTTTATGTAACATTCTCCATTATTTTACCGTATTGGAGTACACCCGACCTACAGTAGGAGAGGTGGTAACTGACAGCTAAGAAAAGTTACCATGGATCAATTCGTAAAACAATATTATCTACAAGACCATATGTTGAGTTGTTACTATTGGCAGTCAAAACTTCCACATTTTTTTATTTATTTTTTTCGTGTTTTTCTTTTCACCTTTTTACGTTATTGAAACAAGAACATATGAGGATAACCTTTTGGATGTTTCATTTTTGTAGAAGCAGAATTTGTGGTTCACTTAAATACGGTTTAAAACTGAGAACTTTTAAAATACTACGTTCTCGTCGTAAATTAAGATGGCAAACCTGCCCAAACAATGGCGGTTGAAGATGTCATACAAAGAGTCTTCGGTTTTGTTCATGTGCTGTTTATAAAACTAAAACGTTTTATTTTGAATATAATATTCTATAGATCTTTCTGTAAAATTTTTTTAAAAAAAAGTTTTATTTTGTTGGCCGATTAAAGAAGATATAAGTGTTAATATAATATAGTGAGTATGATGGTGATAGTGAGTATGAAGGTGATAATGAGTATGATGGTGATAGCGAGTATGATGGTGATAGAATGATAGTGATAGTGAGTATGAGGGTGATAGTGAGTATGAAGGTGATAATGAGTATGATGGTGATAGTGAGTATGATGGTGATAGCGAGTATGATGGTGATAGCGAGTATGATGGCGATGTATGATAGTGATAGTGAGTATGAGGGTGATAGTGAGTATGAAGGTGATAATGAGTATGATAGTGATAGTGAGTATGAGGGTGTGGAACCAGTGGAAACACTTAAACCAAACTTGAGCCTAATTAACCAAACCCTCATGACAGTTGGGGTAATTCCCTTTTCAGGTAAAATACCCAAGGTACCACCCAGGAAACGAACGCGGGACCCAAAACTTGTAGCCAGGTGCACTGACCACTACACCACGAGATTTCTTTAATTGATATTAAAGTATTACTAAGAAAATAATAACTATTTCCGAATAAGCGGACATTAGTCACTTTCAGCCAATGTTTGTAATGAAGAAACTTCTACTAGCTGCCATCATCTCCTCTAATGTAGATACCATATAGTTACATTCTCTTGACCATAAAGGGGAGTAGGAAACTGATAAAAAAAAAGAAGAGAGTAGTTTCTACAAATAATTGTATTACTTGTGAGGAGGCATCATGACTAACCTCTCAACACGGAGTTTGAAAATATTTCAAAGTTCAAAGAGGGTTATTTATTACAAACATGATCTTCCAAGTAATTAAACGGAAATTTGAGGACTATACCCTCCGTTCGTTTCCTTCCCTGATAAAAGTTATGTTTATTAAGGGTGCCGCCTCAGTAAGCGAGAAATTGTCACGCAGAAGTTCAGCTCTAACGCAATATTTAATTTTATAATGTTTTACTTAAATATATGGTTCACGCCAAAATAAAGCCTAAAGACCCCAATAGGGACCCTTTTCCTTAACAAACCTATAAATTGGGTTACATTTAGGTGCGGCCGAAGGGAGCACGAGTATTTTGACAGTTTTTACAGAATTGAAATTTTGTTGGCCAAAATAAATCAAATGTTTCTCCAGTAAAAACATAGAGTTTAGTTTTCTGCACATGTTAATATGAACATATATTGAATATCTATCAAGGGTGTACTGGAATTTTGTCAAAACTTTTTAAATAAAGAGAACAATTTTTGACAAAATTCCAGGATACTCTTAATTGATATTCAAGATATGTTGATATTAGCATGTACAGAAAACTAAATAAACTCTACGTTGCTACTGGAGAAATATTTTATTTATTTTGGCCAACAAAATATAATTCTATAAAAACTGTAAACATACTCGTGCGCCCTTCGGCCGCACCTTAATAGGAAAGAATATGCGTAAATGTGACTTAACCTCATTTTCAACAACATTTCCAGTCATATTTTCCAAGCTATGAGATTAGGTTTGATAAAAAAAGGGCCCTAGATTAAGCCTTCCTTTAACAAATACATTAATATTTTTATAGGCTCACAACAAAAAATTTTAAGATATTTGAGAACTATCAGCGAGCTTTCTTTTTTACCTTGAGATAAATAGTTCCGTAGGTTTCTTTCCCCTCTTTCTTATGGACTTGATAAAGTGTGGCTGTAGGTGAAGGGTGAAAGAGAGTATTATTTTAGACAGAATAGAGAAGTAGTTCCAGAAAACTACACTTACCACCGTATTTAAAGCCGTGTGACCTGAAAGCGATTGATACTTTCTCGCAAACTGAGTCAGCCACCTTGAGGGGCCCGCTTACCGAAGCGCTAAGACGCGCTGCGGAATTACAGAAGGCCCGCGTTATTTAACATGTGGTTTGTCATTAAAAAATATAGCTTACACCAAAATGTAAGAAAAAACCTCACATTTCAAATCTAATTTTTTTATTATTAAAAAACTATCAATTTTAAAATAAGATAATTTTCAACGATGTATCACGAAATAAGTCATTGTATTTTATTTCACCACGATTTAATATCCGTTTGGGTTATCCAAAGTAAAAATTTACGCTAAAGCGATAGGGATGAGGATCATATAATTTTAAAGGAAATTTACCAAATATTTTGGTGGAGGGAAAGTGAGAAACTATTTAATAAAAAAAACACCCTCTGTTTTATCCGTCCGGGATCCTCACCACAATCTCCACGTCACTAGTAATTATACTACTATAAAGCCACATGGCTGACTCAATCACTCACTGACATTAATGTTTACCCACTTACAGATGAGCTAGAAACTTGAAATTTGGCAAACTTATAGCTTCTAGCCTGTAACCTACGAGAAAATTCCAAAAAGTTAAAAAAAATGTAACCTCCAAAAAAAAATTAAAATGGTGGAGCAACTTTAAAGTCTGTGCGGACCTTTCTTTGGAGGTCTCTTGTGCCGAAACGGTAAGAACTATTAAAAAATGGCTCTGGAATTACAGTAGTTTATATCCATTTGAAAAGAAATCTCACTGGGGGTTTGTGGGCGGAGCCTCCAACGAACAAAGCGAGTCTAATCTAACATTAGAATGACGCGTTAGACCATGTGAAAGTAAATCGTTATAAACCTAGATCGAGCTTTCCTAGATCAGCTATAGGCCTACTTAAATATTTTATCACCTTGTTTTACCACCTGATTATTTTATACGTTTATGTACTAATCAATCTAATGAGTTAGGGATGAAGCAGGTTGAATTTAGAGAAATTTTACCCGTATTTGTTCGGAGGGACAGTGGAAAACCCAACCTCAGTACACTCAACCGAGATTCGAACCTCTTATCTACCCGTTATCGGCTGTCTAGTCTACTGCGAGATTGGCGCGTTAATCCACGTGGCCACCGAAGCGAGTAATATATATTAATAACGATATTTTGTCAGTGATGAAAAAGATAAAATAAAGATGACATGTACCCACTTTTACATGGAAGTCAAGGGTCAAACTATTTAGGAGAATACATCCTCTGCCTACACTGTTGGGGTTTGAGTTCCAATCTTCCCGTCATCAACAAAACAGACTCAATGAGCTTGACATTTAAACCACAAGCCCACCGATACACATAGATCCCATTTAACTTCAGTTCTTAAATTATAATTATTTTTATTAATCAACTGAATAGACTATTTTTTTTCAATGATAGTATTTCACGACAAATGTTATCAACGTCTTGATTTAATGAACAATCAAACATAAAGGAAAGTAGTTAAGAAGTGTACCCGCATTAGTGTGGAGAGGGGATGGTAGTTCCTCTAGGAGTGTGCGAAACTTTTAAGGCCTATTCAACACTATCAGTTAAAATCGCTAGCAACCGCGCCTTTGAATGAAACCCTTGTTATCAAGTTAGAAAATAAGTTTTCGTCTAGACCAGCGTTTTGACCGATACCTCTGGAGGCGTTGAAACCACCTAGCGGTAGAAACGCGAATCAAACTACGTTAACAGGCAGTTGTGCCTCAATGTCACAACATGTCTTTCAGCAGGAATAATTCTCTTCCTCAAGATGGTATCACGTCTTGCAATATTTTCATTCACTAAACCAAGTAGTTCATCAAATGAAACCACAGACATTCTATTGTACAAAAAGAACTTTTCTGGGTACATTCTGTGATTCATAAACATAATATGAAACTGTCCTGTTGAGAGACGGTTCAATAATGTGGGGTGAATCCACCAACATCTCTTTGGTCGAGGTTTTTTTTTTGCGAGCTTCCTTCAAACAAAATAAGTCCCGCAATACATCCGTCCTGTACAGTCCATTTTTAAACCATTCTGCACAAGTAGAAGCAACAACCGTGGCATTTAAACCACTATTGTAGAATCAGTAGCGCTTTATGGCAGCTGTTTAACAGTCGCGTTTTGACAGTCAGGTGTAGATTCAAGATTTTGGGGGCGTAAGCTAGCGACAAAACCACCGCGTTTTAACCGCTAGTGTAGAATCGGACTTAATGTCGAAAGCAGCTTCGGTGTCCGCTTGATCTAACGCACTACTCTCATTGTAGACTAGATTGTCGATGACGGCGAGATCAAGGCTCAAATTTCGGTCAGGTGTACTGAGGGTGGTTTTTCCAAACTCTCGCCATGAGAATGTGGGTGCACTTAATCTTAATATAACCTTCCTAATCCCTAAATCCATTAGAGTAATTGGTACATACGCATATAGCCCAAACAGATAGTAAGACGCGGCTCTGGAAAAAAACATAACAGCTATTAACATCCCTAGTAATATTATTGCGCAACTGGACATCACCTGTAGCCCAGTAGTGAAAAGATTATCCAGTACTAATGTACTGTTGCCCCCAAGTACTAATCGTACATTCTTTCCGTGGAGGCTCTTTCCATATCCTGATAAGATGAGGTGATGGTGATAGTGAGTATGAGGGTGATAGTGAGTATGATGGTGATAGTTAGTATGAGGATGATAGTAAGTATGAGGGTGTGGAACCAATAGAAACTCTTAAACCTAACTTAAGCCTAACTAACCAATCCCAGGTGACCTTAGGAGTAACTATCCCACGCCCGGGACCCCTGGGCTCGTAGCCAGGTGCACTGACCACTACACAAATTATGCTGGGGAAAACCAATAATGTTTCAAAACCAACCGTCATAATTAGTGCGCATGCGCATACAAAGCGAAATGCGCAAAGATAGCTTCATCTTATGTTGGGAAGAGATTTAAAATATCTTGCTAAATGTGAAGCGCGTGTGTAGTTTTTGTTATGTTTTGATTTTTTTTTTCATGACACATACCATAATGCAAAAAATGAAAACATTAATCTTGATCCTAATCTTACAAAGGTATTTAACTACTCGAAAAAAAAGTTTTTAATCGTCTGTTTATAGTTTGTATTGCAAAGCATCATGGAACTACAGAAAGTTAGCATATTTATCTTGGCATTTTCGGGGACAAAAATTTAAAAATCATTTATGGAAACAGGAGAATGTAATATACATTTAAATAGTAACTAATACACCTTAAAGTTATGGTTTTTTATATTCGTGTCACTGGATAGTGTCAAATAATTCTATGAGATGTAGCCATGTACATGATGAAAGTGATAGAATACGTTACATGAAAGTAGTGAGCCAGCCCACGCACTGTTGAAGGCACGAGTGAGAGTGAGAGAGAAATACCCGTCGCTGGTTATAATGATGTGCATTGTTGACAGATTTTACATTTAAGATCATTCGATCGGTATAATAATGTGCATTTTTATATATAAGTTTTTAAGGGTACTGCCTTGCTTTACACAGTTTTATTTAATCCGTATACATTTAAAAATGTATTAATTTAATTAACAAATTGGAAATCCTGGAAATAAGTCTTATTTAGAGGACTGGCCATTAGAGTAGTATACATACAGTTTTGATAGTGTGGGAATTGATGCGCTTCTATGGACGTTGTCTACCTGTAATGGCACGGCAGGTCAAGATAGGATTTCCCATGTTAATGAATTTACGTCTTACTCAGTGAGCTTTAAATACATAACGTTGAAACAAAAAACATAAATTATTAAATAATTCTAAAAATTGTCCTACAGTGTCACACAATAATTATTTTTATTTTGAAATAGTTTTTTTTATACACGTAATTTTATAAATCCTCTACAACTTAGGCTATTTGGCTTGGTCATGAAAATGTTCTGTAGAAGTCTTCCTGCCAGGATGTAGATTAAAATATATCTATCTAGAATAGGAAACAAGAAAAATATGATTTTGAAAAGCAAGTCAATGTTTTCAAGAAGCAAATAGTATAGTGACTGTTTATACTCGTCAGGGGAAGTGGGGAAGTGTTGCCAGTGGATAAACAAGAGGCCTCGCGGGGTGAACTGCTAATTTTCTTCCCTCTCTTTCTATTTCATACATTGGTGTCCAAGTGTGATTGTGCTTAGACTGCTTGGATGCGTCAATTTAAGATGCAACCAGCTTCGAAAAATAGCTTCGATATCTCAAAGTAGGCCATGACGTTAAACGTTACTCGAGCCCCTTGTATGCTTATTTGGTGATGTTTTCGGGCTGGAGCACAAAGGTGACCGGCAGCTTGGGCTAACTCGGCAAACACCAGTCCAGACGCGCAGTCCGTTGTTAGTCTTGTTTCCTTGACGTCACGCTCTGTCGCTGCTACGCTGTTTTCCTGGAGCCTTCATGTGTAACGCCGGAAGAACGCAATGATTTTAACCCCCTCTCTCATTTCCTGTAAAGCTTGCTTGCTTGCTAGCTAGCTTCTTTTCTCTCTCTCTCTTTCTCTATGAACTTTAAAAACTTTTTTTTTCTATTATATCGTCCAAATAAGCTCAGTCTTACATGCAGACAACAAACAAAGTAGAATATACATGATAATGACACCTATATAGATTGAAAAAGAAATCTATTTTGTTAGAATTGGATCATTTTTAGTCATATGAGGTGACCTGGTGGTCTAGGGGTAAGGTGTTGGACTTCTGTACTAGGGGTTTGGGGTTCAATGCTCGGTCCCGGCTCAGACTTATCGGATTGCCAAACCCTTCCTTCACCTCTGACAAGACGTGTATTAATCGTAACTTTGTGAATGTGTGGAATGCCAGGCCTCCACCGTGGTTCGGATCCCACGTTAAACTGTAGGTCCTCCATTTCATCTCACAAGTGCGTATAACCCGAACGGGTAGTAAGACGTGGTGCTAATAATAATAATAATAATAATAATAATAATTAGTAATATGTAATTACAAATTTCACTCCGTTTCCCTGGCAGTCTTACCTTGAAGGATTACACTATGGCCCTAGGTTACTAGCTACACCATGGTGTGAAGATAATCTTGCTAAATTTCTGGAAAAGTGGAGTGTACGTGTATGATTTTAGTCACGAAACTATTCAGATTGTTGTTGATTGTTTGATCCTAGCTTCGATTGAAGAATCGATTGATTGCAACCACTTCAATAAAAGCAATCAAAGATAATATTCTGTTTCCGTAATCACGCTCTTTTCAAAAGAAATTAAAGTATATATATATATGTATATATTTGTGTAAATATGCATAATGTATGTATGTATCCATATATGTATGAGCCTATGTATGTATATGAATGTATATAAATATATGTATAGGCCTATGTATGTATATATATGGATAAAATTATCACGGTAAATACCTATGTCAGGTTCATAAACAATACATTTTCAAAATAGCTATAATTTTAAATCTATCTATACTGTTCTTTTTATTATGGTAATGTCAGTTCTGAAGCTTCCAAACCACTAAAACAATCCTCAACTATCTTAGAATGTTCTGTTGTGACCCTCACACTGCTGTATTTCTTATGGTAATGTCAGTTCTGAAGCTTCCAAACCACTAAAACAATCCTCAACTATCTTAGAATGTTCTGTTGTGACCCTCACACTACTGTATTTCTTATGGTAATGTCAGTTCTGAAGCTTCTAAACCACTAGAACAATCCTCAACTATCTCAGAATGTTCTGTTGTGATGCAGTTAAAATATGACTTTATTTGTTTGATGAAGGCAATATCACTGTTTCTAACCATTTACTTTAATATCAGAACCTAGACATTACACCTGAAACGTCTTTGAAAATAAGCTAATTTCAATTTCTATATTTGGTTTGGTAATAAAACCTTAGACAATTTGTTTAATCACATAGGGATATGGCAATACCCTTCTTGTCAAATAAAGAGTGAAACATATTTAATAACTTGCTTGACTCGGGGTTTCTGTACCTTTGCAACGCACCTCAGCGCTCTTGTAGTCAGCTCTATTAATTAACCGGAATGCCACAGACATTTTACTTGTATAGTTGTCAAAATTTACATAACAGTTTGTCTACAAGCAATCGCACCCACTTGTCTGACGCGCACTTGCAAGTTGTGTTTATTTATTTGAGGTATTTAACGTGCCCTTTATGAACCGACTGAATATATCGGCACACGAGAATTTCTTTGAGCGAGAGCGAAAGGGCTTACCAATTTTTCCAGTAAATGTATTTTTACATATACCTCCAGTGTTCTTTTACGCTCGTCAATCAACATAAGACTGACGGCTCTACTTTCCATCCGAAGGAAGTTGTGCTATTGGTTTTTATATTTAAAGAAAAACCCGTCGATCCCAGCTGGGTTTTGAACTCATGAACATTGGGTCGTGAGGTGAGCACTTTACCTCAAGACCACCGAGGTAAACGTACGTTATGTTGGGTTTGATTTCTTCTTAAGGCTGGAGTGAAGGGAACTCTATTTAAGGTTGGTGTTTTTTATGTTTTTATATCAAAACTTGTTTTTTTGTCAAAATAAATCAAATATTTCTCCAGTAGAAACATGTAGTTTAATTTTCTTCACACGGTGATATCAACAGTTGTTGAATATCTGTAGAGGGTGTCCTGGAATTTAGTGACAAATTTTTCTCTTCATTTAAAAAGTTTGTCATATAATGCCACCATGCTCTTGACAGATATTCAACAACTGTTGATATCACCTTGTGAATAAAATAAAACTCTTATGTTTCTAATGAAGAAATATTTAATTTATTTTGATCAAAAGATTTTTTGATATAGAAACTGCAAAAACACCGTAACTCGCCTCTCCGTCCACCCCATCTTAAACAAGGATTGTCTAGAATGAAATATCGAAAGACGTCATTTCAACCAATATGACTCCATTATCACTCACAGGGAGCGCACCCAGGATTTTAAGCTGTGTGTG
>CABFWB010004731.1:0-10909 GCA_902151455.1 Timema bartmani | reverse complement strand
AAAAAAAAAAAGACACGTTAACACGGGAATCAAACCCAGAACCTTTAGATGCAGCTATGACCGTAATTAACAAATATATAATCCTATTGTAAATGTATATTTGGCAACATAAAGCACTCCAGAGTCTTATGTGGCTGCGTTATCTGATAGATCTTGATCCTAATCGATAACACATTTGTAGCCGACTATTTCCGCACGTCCATCACAGACTCTGCCTTAAAATATGAGCGAAGAATGACCGTTAACACGGGAAGATTCCTGGATAGCTCATTGGTTAGAGCATCGGCGTACTAGACCAAAGATTCCGGGTTCGATTCCCATGTCTAGTTGTGATTTTTCAATTAAAAATATATTTATTATTTTCAGCTACTGTTTGCAATACCGAACTTTCTGCTAGCGGTCACTCACCTACATTGTTACCCTGGATGGGGTATACCTTTCGAATCCGGTTTATTTATTGATAATTTGAATCCAGTCAACATGGTTTGGAACTGGGGTAGACTAAGCCATTGACCTTGGGCAAAGTATAGATACAATACGCCTGCTTCCTTATTTTGGTTGTTAGATAAAGAGAGTGTGACTAACTAAATCTTTTACTTTTGAACTTAAATATGTCTGGCTGCCTGTCTGGCCTGTAGTTATCGCAACAGATAATACTTATTATCGCTCGCCAAATTAGAGCGTTTATTCTATCTCTGAGTTCAGCTCATAGTAAATATGGTCGCCACGCACAACCCCCACCATAGAGGAGCTTATAGCAGTTGCTTTTGAAGCTTTACGAATTAATAAATCAATTCAAGAAAGTTAAGGAGCTGTTGAAATAATTTAAATAGTGTAAAGAGCCAATAAATGTGATGCAGGGACATTGGTGGGATCCAAGGTAATCAATGATTATAGGTGGAGTGCAAGGTAATCAATGATTATATATGGAGTGCATGGTAATCAATGATTATAGGTGGAGTGCATGGTAATCAATGATTATAGGTGGAGTGCAAGGTAATCAATGATTATAGATGGAGTGCATGGGAATCAATGATTATAGGTAGAGTGCAAGGTAACCCAGGAGTAAGGGCGGAGTGCAAAGTAATATAGGAGTAAGGGTGGAGTGCAAAGTAATATAGGAGTAAGGGTGGAGTGCAAAGTAATATAGGAGTAAAGGCGGAGTGCAAGGTAATCCAGGAGTAAGGGTGGAGTGCAAAGTAATATAGGAGTAAGGGTGGAGTGCAAAGTAATATAGGAGTAAAGGCGGAGTGCAAGGTAATCCAGGAGTAAGGGTGGAGTGCAAAGTAATCTAGGAGTAAGGGTGGAGTGCAAAGTAATATAGGAGTAAAGGCGGAGTGCAAGGTAATCCAGGAGTAAGGGTGGAGTGCAAAGTAATATAGGAGTAAGGGTGGAGTGCAAAGTAATATAGGAGTAAAGGCGGAGTGCAAGGTAATCCAGGAGTAAGGGTGGAGTGCAAAGTAATCTAGGAGTAAGGGTGGAGTGCAAAGTAATATAGGAGTAAAGGCGGAGTGCAAGGTAATCCAGGAGTAAGGGTGGAGTGCAAAGTAATCTAGGAGTAAGGGTGGAGTGCAAAGTAATATAGGAGTAAAGGCGGAGTGCAAGGTAATCCAGAAGTAAGGGTGGAGTGCAAAGTAATCTAGGAGTAAGGGTGGAGTGCAAAGTAATATAGGAGTAAAGGCGGAGTGCAAGGTAATCCAGGAGTAAGGGTGGAGTGCAAAGTAATCTAGGAGTAAGGGTGGAGTGCAAAGTAATATAGGAGTAAAGGTGGAGTGCAAGGTAATCCAGAAGTAAGGGTGGAGTGCAAAGTAATCTAGGAGTAAGGGTGGAGTGCAAAGTAATATAGGAGTAAAGGCGGAGTGCAAGGTAATCCAGGAGTAAGGGTGGAGTGCAAAGTAATATAGGAGTAAGGGTGGAGTGCAAAGCAATATAGGAGTAAGGGTGGAGTGCAAGGTAATCCGGGAGTAAGGGTGGAGTGCAAAGTAGTCCAAAAGTAAGAGCGGAGTGCAAGTTAATCTAGGAGTAAATGTGGAGTGCATGGTAATCAAGGGAGTGTGATGGTCTAAGTGTTTAAAAAGTGAAGTAGGCACCTCATTTTGATGTCCAAGATCATTTGGGCCCTTTTACACAAGCGTTTATTGACGCGTGACAAGCGTGATGCGCCTCTTGGGCGTTTGTTTTTATACACATATCGTGCGTCATGAAAAGGGTGGGAGAAGTTGTAAAACATAGGCTAGGGTCACCAGTCTCTTCTTTTCTACCACTCGTGATGGATCCGTGCGCTATCTTCCTCATATTGTTGCCATTTCAGGAACAAATAAAGCGGTAGACAGTAAATACCCAACCACAAATGAGAAACGCACTACCTGCTAAGTGTATTGAGAAACTTACGTTCCAACACAAGTGGCGTGGAGGTTGGTTGCCCTGCAGTATTGCCAACACAAAGGTTGACGCCTGTATAAAATGCCCCATTGAATATAATGTATCTTGGATCGATTTGCGTCATTTTTGACGCGGTGATCTCAAGATTACGACGACACACTTTTCAGATCGCGACGACAATAAATGACGCGCGACAGAGTATAAAAGAACTCTTTGTCTCATTTGTGTATTTAAAGAACGCGCGGCACCGAGTCGTCGCTTGTCGCGCGTCATGAAACGCTTGTGTAAAATATTCTCAGAGGGTAGAGTTGTGTTCAAGATGATTCAGGGGTGAGGGTTGAATTCTAATTGATATAAGGTTGATGAGGTAGCACAAAGGATGGACCTGTTTTGAAAGAAAGATGAATTGAGATGGTCATTATTCACTGATTATATCTGAGTATAACGCCCTTCAAAGGGTATACTCCATTCACGGTAGGAATTACTCTCTGAAAGGTCTTTTTTTCTACCAATATCCTACTATATAATAGATTTCTGGTAGGGAAAAAGGCCTTTCAGAAAACAATTCCTACGCTGAACAGACTTTATGCAATGTATATCCAAGTAGTGTTAAATATGATTATATTGTTACATGAAGTAAAACTGCAACTAAGAATGTAAAAAGGCTAAAGGGCTAGTGGTAAAAAGGTAGAGTTATGCAACGGTGAAAGATGGCAATATACTTTTTTTTTGGAGGGGGAAATTGGTTAATCTAGTACTCCAAAGTCTTGATAAACTGAATATAGATAGTTTAAAAACAACCGAGCAATTTAAAATCATTTAAAACAATGTTATCAAATGGTACCATTAAATCTAGAGTGGTGGATGGATGGCAACGCCCTTTCTTAATCAATCCGCTGATTACCAGATGATAAAATTAATCAATAGGTGCAATAAAATTAAAAAATAATATATTTATGCCATATTTGCACATTGGGTCTTACCCCATTTTGGTGCCATTCGGTAGTAAATCAAAATTCGTAATGGTTATACATTCAAAATTCTTGTTATACTTTTTCTTCTTTTTTCTTCAACAACCCTGAGGTTGATTCGATGTGATTTTCATCCAACCGGAGCTGAGTAAATACTCAACCTTTTGGCTTGTTAGTGCCGCCTGCACCATCTGGTAGAAATTAAATATACAAGCGTAGTTCAGAAAGTATGGTTGATACCCATTGGCTTTCACACTGAATTTCTATAAGAGAGAATAAAAGGACCTATCAATTTTGCTGAGACAGGTATTCTCACATACCTTCCTGGGTTATTTTACATGCCACAATTGACATGGGACCGACGGCTTTACTTCCCATCCGAAGGAAGTTGTGCTACGGACTTTTATCGCTCAAGACTAATTCGTCGACCCCAGTCCGGGTTTGAACCCACGAACATCGGGTCCTGAGGCGATCACTTTAACTCAAGATCGTCGATATTTACCTTATCCTTGCACTTTTTCATAATTTAAAGGAGTTAAACTTATGTTATTATTTAGAAAAGTGCGTTTTCCATACTAGTTAATTAGGGTGTTTCTTATGTTTAGTAGTAAATCTAAAGATACCCATATATCTTTGAAAATCTTGCTATAAAGAAAATCAATTCTTCATATTATTATTTTTTTTATCCTTTTCTAAAGTTGGGGATCAGGTAATGACAGACCTTTAATGTTTGGTGTGTAATCTATTAGTACAAAACAGGAAAAGGAAAGGCATTTAAATTTGTTTCAATAAGAAGTATTTACGGCCGCTAATGTGAACCTAAAAATGAATTGTATTTTATCAGAAAAACCTAACCTCACCCAAGAGATACAAAAGCATAAATAATATCTCATGATTAATAACTTCATACTTTATTGAAAAGAGAAAATTTTTTTTTGTAGTCAATCCTTGAGTTTCAATTTTTAGAACGATTAATCTTAAAACTGACCATAATGTTAAATAAATCTATTTTATCCCCAAACAATTATTTAATAAATAAATTTTATGCTATTGATTTGATTTAGGGATCGCTGTTCTTCCATTATTCTTCCTCCTGTACTCTCTTCCAATCTCCTCCTCTCACTTGCACACTTGCTGCTATCTGTTCCTCCCTTCCATCTATTCCTTGGTCTCCCTTGTGGTCTCTTCCCTACATACCTCATATCCATTAGGCTAAAATCACGTGTGCTGGTGACAGGGAAGCGAGGGTTCGAAGCCCCGCCTAGTGGGCAAGGGTGTTTTTTCTTCATTTATTTACCACTTTTGCATTTACAATGAAATAAAAATAACAGTTGAGGGAAATATTTACGTGTTGTTTGATTTAAAATTTCTAATAATATAAAGTTAATATAATAAATAATCCCTTAGATGAAATTTTATAATTTTCCATAAACAATTTGTAATGAAATTGAGAAATCTAGGTGCAGATGGGAGGATACCTCTTTTAGAATGGACCTGGAAGAGATGGGGTGTAATGAGGTGGACTTAATATAACTAGTTCAAGACAGGGATATGGTGTAATGAGGTGGACTGGATAGAACTAGCTCAAAACAGGGATAGGGTGTAATGAGGTGGACTGGATAGAACTAGTTCAAGAATATTATAGGGTGTAATGAGGTGGACTGAATATAACTAGTTCAAGATAGGAATAGGGTGTAATGAGGTGGACTGGATAGAACTAGTTCAAGAAAGTTATAGGGTGTAATGAGGTGGACTGGATATAACTAGCCCAAGATAGAGATAGGCTGTATTGAGGTGGACTGGATTAGAACTAGTTCAAGAAAGTTATAGGGTGTAATGAGGTGGACTGAATATAACTAGCTCAAGATAGGAATAGGGTGTAATGAAGTGGACTGGATATAACTAGCTCAAGATAGATATAGGCTGTAATGAGGTGGACTGGATAGAACTAGTTCAAGAAAGTTATAGGGTGTAATGAGTTGGACTGGATAGAACTAGTTCAAGAAAGTTATAGGCTGTAATGAGGTGGACTGGATAGAACTAGTTCAAGAAAGTTATAGGCTGTAATGAGGTGGACTGAATAGAACTACCTCAAGATAGGTCTAGGGTGTAATGAGGTGGACTGGATATAACTAGCTCAAGATAGAGATAGGGTGTAGTGAGTTGAACTGAATATAACTACCTCAAGATAGGAATAGGGTGTAATGAGGTGGGCTGGATAGAACTAGTTCAAGAAAGTTATAGGGTGTAATTAGATTGATTGGATAGAACTACCTCAAGATAGGAATAGGGTGTAATGAGGTGGACTGGATAGAACTAGCTCGAGATAGTTTGGAACATTGATGGAAGCAATCTTGAACATTTATGTTGATTCAAATTAACGCCAATATTATTGGCTAATGTTTGAGGTGGACTGGATAGAACTAGTTCAAGAAAGTTATAGGGTGTAATGAGGTGGACTGAATATAACTAGCTCAAGATAGGTCTATGGTGTAATGAGGTGGACTGGATATAACTAGCTCAAGATAGAGATAGGGTGTAGTGAGTTGGACTGAATATAACTAGCTCAAGATAGGAATAGGGTGTAATGAGGTGGGCTGGATAGAACTAGTTCAAGAAAGTTATAGGGTGTAATTAAATTGATTGGATAGAACTACCTCAAGATAGGAATAGGGTGTAATGAGGTGGACTGGATAGAACTTGCTTGAGATAGTTTGGAACATTGATGGAAGCAATCTTGAACATTTATGTTGATTCAAATTAACGCCAATATTATTGGCTAATGTTATGCTATCTCTTTGGCTTAATATGCTATACCAGAGGAGTAGCTACGAAGAAGGGTTGTTAGACACCTCTATTCCCGACTCTTTACAGAAAATATAAATGTTTTTAATGAGTTTTTCATACCTAGATTATTTAGTTTAACATTTTAATGTTTTTATTTTGTTTGAGATACTAAGATAATATTTGCATAAAAACGGTAATTAATTATGCTTGCGCCCATTACCAAATAGGCGCCTAATTTCTCTAGAAGTTCTTTACTTCATCACGTCAAGCGCTCTTTGTGGCGGATGGACTTACACAAACAAAGAGAGTGGCGCGTGGCGTGGTGAAGAATGTAACTGCGTGGAGCTAGTTTGACCATTCACTAGACGCGCACACTAGTGCTGCCACCAGTGACAAGCATGTTCGCAGTAAAATCACAAATTCATTATAAAAAACATGTATTAAAATATATGTCATAAATATTTAAAATACTAATGTTAGGATAGTAGTTGTAAAGACAATTTTAAAAGCAAACAATTAGCTAAACCTTTTTAGTTTTTAATAGGTCACAGGATTTACAGAAATTAAACACTGTGAATTAATTAAACTACTAAAGTTTGATTTTTATTATTATTGATTATTAATCGACACTTCTTACTACTTGTTCAGACTATACGCATGTGTACTAACTACTCTAATGGGGTAACATTGAGAAAGGAAGTATTTTAGAGGTAATCCACCCGCATTTGCTTGGAAGGAGAGTGGGTAACCATTTATATTAAACCACCCTCAGTAAGCCAGGACTCGATCCCTGATCTCCCCTTCATCAGCAGGCCTGTCTAGCACAAGAGTGACACCTTAGACCATTCAGCCACTGAAGTGGTTGACAATTTTATTATACTTAATCAAAATCATTATGGATAAACAATGGTCAGAATTTTAGAGTGTCTGACAACAAATACAATTGATCAGTATTAAACGTCATGTGAGCAAACACTTTTATCTCCTAAACGTGAAATTGTTGTTTGGCTACAAAGATCATTAACAAGTCGCTTATACTCATACACACCTGTGGATATTCGTATTAAATGTCCGGAAACGTATGTTTAGTATGTCAAAATGGACTAGGATAGAAGTGGGGTTTGCTTTGGGACGGAAAAGTAATAATAGAAGTGGTTTAAGGCTGAATGACCACACGGCCAAAATATCACAAAGGGAAAGTGTTGGATCCCGTTGATAGAATATAAATACAGTAAACTGAGCAAACCATAAAAGGTCTCTACATTTAATGACGTTGCCTATTTGTAGATTTCAAAGATATTTTGTAAATCGGGTTGCATCTTATCTTGACTCACCTAAGCAGTCACAGTTAGACACCAATGTAATAAATAGAAATAGAGGGAAGGAAATGAGCAATTCACCCTGTGAGGCCTCTTGTTTATCTACTGACAACGATTCCCCTCTTCCTCTAACGAGTTTACATAATCACTATATGTTTGCTCCTTGAAAACATTGGCTTGCTTTTTAAAATTACATTTAGCTACCAGACTATTTTAATCTACATCCTGGCAGGAAGACTACTACAGGACATTTTCGTTACTAAGCTAAATAGCCTAAGTTTTAGAGTATTTATAAGAAAAATACGTTAAAAAACTACTTCAAAATAAAAATGGATAATCTTATGGCACTGCAGGACTTTTTTAGAATTATTTAAGAATATATTATTTTTGTTTCAACGTTAAATCTTTAAAACCCACTGAATAAAGCGTAAATTCATTAACATGGAAAATCCTTTTTTGAACTGCCGTGACATCACAGATAGGAAACGTCCTTAAGAATTTAATATACAGAGAAAATTAACCCTCAAATTAAAGGAACATTAACGTCATCAACTCCTTGAATAGATTATAATATAATATGGATTTAAAATTGCCCCTATTGCCACCATATTTGTATTCAAGCTGTCAAAAGGAATATCCTCAGAACCCATCCTTATCATGCCATGTAGTTGCATATATGATCATCTAGTAATTATTAAACTGTAAGAAAAGATTATTTGAAACCTAACAATTACTACCAAATTATCACATTCTTCACAAAATAGCCTAATTCTTAAATATACACAGCATTCAGTGTCTTTTTCCTTAGTTCATCTCATTGAAAGAGAGTGACTAATTTAACCATTGATACCTCCTGGGAATAGCGCCCTCTATTTTAGCTCCGTAGACAAACGTACTTTGTAGAAAAATCTGTCCACTATACGCAAAGTAGTAGAGCTACATGATGAGCATTATTAACTCTCTACAATGATTTGAAAACACCTGACATCATGGTTTTGGTGAAGTAGTTCACTCAAGCCTTCCTTTCGGTGCCACCTGTTTTCTTCTAGGGAGGATTCTCACGTGTCCTAAGGATTCTTCCTGTTTGGAATTGGTTATTCACGGTGATTCACTCGGTGGCTCTGATGAGAAACGTGTCTGCACATACCCGGGAACAATCTATTAGATATGGAAAAATCTGTTTTTCAGCTGTTTATTTATTATTTTTTATCTAAGTTATCTTTATATCATTTTTATTTCTTTAAGAAATGCGATATTTGGTTTCGTTGATGCTTTCTTTCTGTATTTTCATGAGCGGTTGTTTGCTACATGACTAGTATATTTGTAGTTTTTATGGTTTTTTTTGACGTTCTCAAAAACAATATTTTAAAGATATTTGAACTCAATTGCCAAAGCACATGCTTAAGTCACTTTTCGCCTGATTCGGTGCTCAGCATTCAATGTTTGAACTTAGATTAAGCTGTATAAATAGTAGTGCACACAATTTTCCCACTTCAAATGTCAAAGATCTTGAGTAGGCTAAATAATTGTCTCCATTTATTAAAGATTACAGCTTCGATTATCAATTATATTGCTGGCCACAGTTTTGACTGAGTGGTTTCAGGTTATTAGACTGGAATTTCACGTAATCGCCTTTGTCGAAGAATTTGGGTTTTGTATCCCTGACCGATGCAGTGGGGTAGTTTAAAAAAAATCTGAGTTTAACTAAGATATTTACACTCTTTTTTCACGTCAATGAAGATGTATTTTCTTTAAGCTGCATAAAATACAAATATAGCTAAAAATAATTACCTTATCAATTTGTATGCTCTAGAACACTGGTATTCACCCTGGGGTAAGCGTGGTCCCGGTAGTATGCGAATACATATTAGAGAGTACGTAGAGATATGAAGAGGAGTGAGACAGGGATGCTGTTTGTCACCCAGTCTGTTTAACTTGTATGGAGAGTGGCTGGTCAGGGAAGTCCTGGAGGTCTGTGGCAATTTTAGGATAAGAGGATGCATCATCAACACAGTAAAATAGGTAAATGATCTAGCATTGTCGGCAAAAAATATTAAGAAGAGTTGCAGGAAATGATGGACCAACTGGTGGAGATAGGGATAGGATAGGGCATGGAGATCAACAATGAGAAGTCAAAAGTGATAGTGATTTCAAAAAATGAAGAGCCGCTGAGAAACTAAATTGAAAACCATGAGTTGGAAAACATAGAGCAGCTCAAATAACTGGGAAGACTGTTGACAAAGGATGGCTACTGCACCAAGGAAATTAAGTCGATGATCACAATGGCCAAGGAAGCTTTCAACAAGAGAGGTTACTGCTGACCAGTAAGTTGAGAATGGAACTGAGGAAGAAACTGATGAAGTGCTACATTTGGAGCATCGTGCTGTATGGATCAGAAACTTGGACTCTTAAGACGATGGACAGTAAATACTTAGAAAGCTTTGAAATTTGGTGCTGGAGAAAACTTGAGAAGACCAGGTGGAAAGACATTCTTGTCAAATTAATAAATCCTAAGAAGAATGGGTTGAGAAAAGAACAATTTTGGATGTGATACTTCAGTACAAAGTAAACTTGATCAGACACATCCTTAGGAGGAACTGTCTTCTGCACGATGTCGTAGAAGGAAAATTTAGGGAAACAGGAGCTTAGGAAAGAGGATTCAAATACTAGATTGACTTGAAGGAAAGAAGAAAATTCTGGGAAATGAAAGAGGAAGAGGACAGTGTGCATTGGAAGTCAAGTTAAATGGGAATGGACCTGTCTTAAGACAGAACACATAGTAATAATAATAGCGTAAGATTAAAAATTATAAGTATGCACTTAGGATATATATTTCTCATTTAAAACTTATTTTTTTTAACACCGCTTCTTACTATCCGATCAGATTATTTGCTTATGTACTAATCACGCTAATGGTTTTAGGGACGTGGAAGGTTATATTTATAAACGTGTACCCGCATTTGCGTGGAATGAGAGTGGAAAACAATTTAGGAGAAACCCCCCTTAGTACACCCAACCGAGATTTGAACCTTGATCCCTCAGTCATCGATAGTCTAGTCTACTGTGAGAGTAGCTCCTCAAACCATGCGGCCACCGAAATGGGTAATTTAGTATTTGATAAATTCTTTAGGATGTATATTATAGAATATGTATCACTTGCATAATGCACCAACATCTTTGGGGGTACAAAGCTGAAGAAAAATTATATCTGGGGGTACGCGAACAAGAGAAAGCTCAATACCACTTCTCTAGAATGTCATATAAGATTATTGATATAAGGAAAATGATGAGCTCCAAATGGCTCAACATTCTCCAGGAAATTATTGGAAAACCATATGCTACTGATTAAATAATTGCCTCTAAATTAGTCTATAAGTAGGCTTGCCAGATTTCTGAAATGTTCAACCGGGACACCGGAATGCCGAAATTTAAACATTTTATTTCTTACAT
>CABFWB010004730.1:42919-54712 GCA_902151455.1 Timema bartmani | reverse complement strand
AAGACTGAGATGGTATGGACATGTAATGAGGATGTTGGAGTACATGAGATAGTAGAGGAAGCAACACTGAGATGGTTTGGACATGTAATGAGGATGGAAAAAAAGAGCACAACAAAATAAATGTTGTAGTTGAATTATGTATGAAAAAGATCGCAAGTTAGGCTAAGAAATAGATGGAAGAAGCAGATAACAGAGTGTGCAAGTGAGAGGAGAAAAAAATGAAAGATTATAAAGCAGGAAGAATAGAGGAAGCTGGAGGCATTTTACCTAACTGACCCGGCACATTCTGAAAACAGTTGATGATGATAATTATGATGACAGTGACATATTTATTAATTACCCTATTGTTGTAGGTATGAGGAATTTATAATCTAGAGGAAATATGCCCACTTTGTGTATCTGTGAGTGAATGTTTTGACAAGGTCAACTAGATGTTTAGGAAACTGGTTTTGTTTCAGATGGTGCTTTAGTTTGTACTGGGTTTGTATGTTTAGGTTGAATAAGTTATAATAATATTAAGTAATCACTGACACAAAATTTGTTCAAGTGAATTAACAATGTGATGTTTTCAGGAATGTGTTTGTCCATGGGTTTGCTGTTGACGACAAGGGCAGAAAGATGTCAAAGTCTGTTGGGAATGTGGTGGACCCAGTCGATATCGTCCAAGGGGGGAAGAACCCTCAAAAACAGCCTGCTCTTGGGATTGACACTTTGAGGTGAATAAACACACAGTAAATAATGTCATACTGCTGACATTTATCTTCCATCATTACCAAATACAATTTAAAAAAAGACAAATCCTGGAAAGTGTACTAGTAGTAAGGACTTTACCACATAGTTATTTCCAGTCTGTGTTTAAACAGCCGGGTGCAAGATTTTATTATTGCTTATCATGTTTTTCATTATCAGCCGATGAACCCTGTAAATGGAATCCCACAAGTGTGTCCCTTGTTGGTATATCTTCTAACTCTAAAACTATATTTTTATTAATGCATTGGCCATGTTAACCTCCAACGGTGGAATCTCTAGAAATGTGAACCGTTCGTCAAGGCAGGGAAGAATCAAACACAGAAATAGTAAAAAAATAATTAGCTAAGTACCTAGTTCCTATAATCCAATATAGTTACTGTGGCTCCTTGAATAAATAACTCAAGAGTTTTGAGAAATCGTGTAAATTATCTAGAACTATCCCACATATTACTTTATTTCACACTGTTTTTGCACCGCTGTTATATTGTATGAATTTAGAAATATTAACTGTAGTAAATTGCAGAGGTTGGAGATATTTTTAACAAAAACTTACATAAAATAAAACATTTAAATAGTGGAACTTGTCGCCAAAACTTTGCAAATTATGTGTATGCATATTGTATGATAATTAAAAATAAAACATTTAAATAGTGGAACTTGTCGCCAAAACTTTGCAAATTATGTGTATGCATATTGTATGATAATTATATTGAAATTTTGTAACCAACATGCAACAAACATGTTATTCCTATCAAATTTATATGCCGAATTTTGTTTATATATATATATATATATAATGTCGGTACCACGTGTCATTGTTCAGATGGTGGGTCTCCTCCCATGCCACTCAACACGCCACAGTACCTGTGTCTCAGAGTACCCTACAAGACAGCAAAGATGCTGTACACAAGCTGAGACTTGTTTTAAAGTTCCTGTTGGGAGCGCTCCACGACTATCCTCCGCTCACTACCAGGAAGCCTGAGTCTGGGGACAGTTTCACTCCTCTCGAACAATACATGCTGCACTTGCTCTGGAGTCTCAACCAACAGGTGACACCTCTTACTGTTACACCTCTGGGAATAAATATTACTGTATTAATTTGAGTTATACACACATTCAGCATTTTACTATGTTTCCCCGAGTATTGGTTTACTAAGCCTACACCTGAGTAGTAGGTATGCCACTTATTGGTCCTCAGGTAGATCTTCTCTTTGGGGTAACCCTCCCTAACTGAGGCTATGGGTGCTGATGATGACTCAGCTCTCACACCCAGTCCACCCAGCTGGGAGACAACTGGCCAGACCCTGTTCCAAGCCTGTTGATCAGTCTCCTGTCTGCTCCTGACCTGGTTTCAGCAGAGGTTCAACTTCAGATTACTCAGGCCCTGGGGTACATCACTTGGCGGTGGGATCAGGATTGAATAGGAGAGGCTAAGTGAAACCCACTAGGTAGGCTCCATGAAAGTCAAGCGTCTGTCTCTCAGTTAGCGATCACGAAAAGTTTCACATCATAATCATAACAGCTCTGCTGCTCCCAAAATCCGTTGCCCTGCCTCACATATGAAATTATGTTTTGACTTTGGCACAAATAATTTTAAATCATGATATCTCGAGTGAATATCTCAAATTGCATGGCAGCCGTTCATCCTGACCTTAGATGTCCCCAAAGTTAGATCTTTGCTATTATTATCTATGGTTCATCCTGAAAGACAGGCATTCAGAACAAGCAATTCAATATTTGAAGAAAGCTATTAAGTAGAAATGTTTTCAATATCATCAACACTGTGTGAAACGCTCACAGCAATTTCATTAATTGACATCAATATTTAGTGACTAATTAAGAGGGTTGAATTGAATATCATTTACTTTACATCTACTATTGTTTCCAGCCTTTGGTCAGTTTTTTATTCAAGTCATATATTCTCCACTACCAGCTTGCTAGGCTAGTTGTAGCTTCATTTGTCTTATAACTTAAGACTAGGTCAGGCACAACATCCAGTCCCCAGACGTTAACTCATAGTCATCACTGTGAAAGGGTAAATCCACATTCCACCAATGATACATTTTTCGGCCATGCCGGGAATCGAACCCAGAACCCTTAGTTTAGTAGACAGTCACGCTACCGACTGAGCTAAGATGTCGGATTCTCACTAACTATCCATGCACTTTTAAATATATCCAGTAAAACGTTGTAAATTATGGGGCACGAATCAAATGAATGCCAACAGAACTTTGTATTTGGACATGTTTCTAGTTGATTGTTGACTCTAAACTTGGATTTGCTTGTCTTCAGGTTGTTGGGATGTATGAAAACTACCAGTACAATACGGTGTGCGCTACGCTAGTTAACTTCGTGACCAACCAAGTCTCTGCTTTCTACTGTCACATTATCAAGGACAGGTAAGTATTTAGGGCTGGCCATCTTGCCACTTATAATGCCAACTATTTAGTTTAGTTTATTTTCAATATTACAGAGGTAATAAGCAGTCGTGACAAAGTGTTCACTTGGCTTATTTTTATTTCGTTCAAGATATTAACACAACCTACAAGAAACAAAAGAAAAAGTATGATGGACACTTTTCAGCTTTCACCATCACCATGAGAGCACACAACTGTCCAGTCACAGCGGAGCACGCGACCATCCAGTCACAGCTTGTCAAAACCAAACACTTTGTAAAATAAAAACACTGTTGTCAAAAATAAATAATACTTTCACTCAGCACACAACCCTGCAAAGGTCACTCAAACAAGTTGTCTCGGTTGAAGATTAACCTTTCTGTTTTAATTCACAGCCCCTGATCCCATGTCTACCCTCCTGTTCGAGAAATAACAAACACTATCAGCCACTTACCGTCATCATCCGAAAGGAAATGGAACTTATCAGTGTTAATAATTGTGTTCCATATTCCATTCTTGTAGTTGTTCCTGTACTTACCTCTTCCTTCTCCCCCCATACCATCAAGTCATCAGCAAACCTCACGGCTTTCCTTCTTTCCTCCCCGAGTCTTCCTGTCACTTTGTTCATGACCATTTCCATCACCATTACAGACGGTAGTGGTGAAAGGGCACTCCCCTGCTTCACTCCTCCATCCCTCTCCAAACTCTATTTATATCCACACTATCATATCATATTGTATTTTTGTTTTTATTTGTCAAGGTTGTACTGTGAGCATGAAAGTAATCCACGCCGAAGAGATTGTCAAACCGTTTTGTTCTATATCCTGGAAACTCTGACTGGCGCCTTTGCACCAGTCGTGCCACATCTAGCAGAGGAGATATATTTGTACCATCCACACTATACAGGTACAGTTTGTAACATTCAGTTTACTGATGATATTAGATATACCCGTGTTTCTTAGGAACATAGATGAACTGTTTCCACAATCAACGTTATTAGAGCTGTGAGAGGAAAGATATTAAGAGTGATTCACACCAACTGCCAGTAAGTAGTTGGATATCTGTGTTTTACAAGGTTAGTTAAGAGATGATCAGACAAGTAGACAAGTGTAATATCCACCTATAAACTAGATTCAATGATAGAAGCTTTGTGATCACTTTGGCCTTCTCTTATAATCTACTAACCCTTACAACTTCAGTAGCCCAGTCTACAACCAATCACACTCGCTTGTTGGACTAACACTCGTACAATAGCACATGCAAGCGTAGTTATATTTCAGAATTGTCAGAAGAAGATTAATATTGCCTATCTCCTGTGTTTATGTAGTTGTGTTGGCTTGCATTCAGCCAATCAGAAGCAAATATCAGTTCACTATTGTATTCAACTAAAGCAATTAGTTATTTGGTCAAAGATAGAAGTTGGTGAAATATATGGTATAAGGTATTGCATTTTAGATTATTTAATAATAAATATATATTTATTTGACTCTGCCTACTTCGTGTTTGTAAACTTTAACATGATTTGGTGATTGAGTTATTTTTGTTGAAATTATGTTTACCGACATTTTATTGTAGGCAGTCTTTGTTTAAGACAAAAATAAACACAACACGGCTTGCCAGTGCGCGGTTGTAAACAAGACCTAAGCATTTATCTTTACAGTAGATAAGACATGATTTATTCTGTTTTTCTCGATTTCTATTCTTAAATTTTAGCTTCAAATTTTTCTATTCTTGATCTCGATTTCTCAACATTCACCATTTCCAAGTATTAAAAATGTATTGTTTATTTATCTTCTATAAAAAAATATAAAATAAAATTTATATATATATTTTTTTTTAAATACCTAAACAAAACAGCCATCACTACAAAATGTTATGATTGAATCTCGATTCTTTCGATATCAGTAAGAATCGATAATATCAAGAAATCAAATTTGACATATCTACTTTTAACATTTCAGCATTAATCTTGCACTCTTTTTTAGCATTTATATTATTATGTTTTATAGCCCTACAACAATTATTTTTAAAACTTTCAGCACTTATTTTACCACACCTCTGTCGCCACCCCTCCGTCTATTCCCTGTAGGCAAGTTTTACTACCCCTCCGTCTATTCCCTGTAGGCAAGTTTTACTACCCCTCCGTCTATTCCCTGTAGGCAAGTGTATATGCCTCAGTTTTCATTTTATAGTGCGAATTACAGACTCAAAGATACAATTTTTAAATTTTAAGTACTCATGTTTTTAATCCAAATTATTTGTGGTTAAGATCAGTGGTGAAGTTTCCAATCATTGTGGATCATTGAACTTCAGCATTATTACCTTGACTGATTACACTATGGCCATAGCTTATAACTTATACTAGAGTGGTAGGTAAGCATTCTAACTTTCAAAACATTACACCTACACATTGGGTTGTGTTATGCTAACTACGCTAATGTGATAGAGATTAGGAATGTATAATTTATAGTGAGTGTAATATGGAGGTTACACAAAATAAGACCCTCATTTCACATCTATATAATTATTGTTGGTGAAATAGAGCAATATGATGGCACGTTATTGTTCCAGGCAGCAGATCCGTGTATCGTGGGGGTGTGGTGGCACCTTCACCTCATTGGAACCGGCCTCATCTGCTCCAACAAATGAACACAGTCTTGGAGTTAAGAAGACAAGTTAACAAGGCTGCACCCACACCCAACACTTGGGAGCTGGACGCTGTAGTCTTCTCCCAGGGAGATGTCTTCACGACATTACAGGTGCTCCCAACAATCTCAATTAACTTGGCCATGGTCCACTGATATTTGACCGCAGTAACAAAATAAATGTACCGATTAGTTCTGTGCAGGAATGACATTTTTGACTTCGGCAAATAACAATTTCCTGCGAAAACGGGACAAGAAACGGGAAAATAAAAATTTTAAAATAATTCTCCTTTTTTGTATTATATATAATTTTCACATTTGTAGTTTTCCTTGTCTGTAGCCATCATGAATACGTTATCCATTCGAGTTTAGGTAGGTGTCGTCTTGTATTTAGTAGAGCACCGCACTTGAGGCGTCTGACAATTAAACTGGCCTATAATAAGCTATCCAACAGAGTCGTGTATTACGAGAGTTCGACCCACAGTCTTACCATCAGAACAGACTTGTGAAGACGCTAAACAACTCTGTTGCCTATTCAAGTCGTGCCGGTGGAAACACAGCAACAAGAGCTTACAAAGACCCAAAGCTGCGGCTCGGCAACAAACAAAGAGGAAAATACGCCAGAAGACAGTATATCTGCGCAGTCTATAAATTGGCAATATTTGGGAGAAGGCTTGGTTTTTGTTTACTTTCTTGTTTTTTAGCACCCTAAATTTGTTTTCGTCATGTAAGGTAAGACACACCCATAGAAAACAACTGGTAAAATTATTGTTTTGTATTTTCCGAGTTTTACATTCCTTGAAAGCACGCAAGATGTCAACAACTTGTTGACCGAATAATAACATGAATTTCCCGATTGTATTATTTCCCTAATTTCCAAGCTGATATTGCTATTGCAATTAAAATTGTGTAGCTAGGAATCAAAATATATAACGAGGTGTGATTCATTCATCAACTATTAAAACAACTCATGGAAGCCCATTTAAAATTAATGTTTGAAATTGTAAGTTAAATTACATTTGCCTAAAATAAATGTAATGTAAATTATTCATTTAAATTGTTTTAAAAACTTGCATCATTTTTGTTTGGTTCATCCCACCTTTTATTCCCACTTTAGACCACATTGGAATATTTTGTGTTTTATCACGAGTTGGGCTGGGTCAAATGCGTGATTTCGAATAGGAATATTGAATACAAACATGATAAACATACGAGTACTAAATTGGTCATAATATAACTTTTTGTTAAAAGTGAATTCATATTCAGTTTAAATTATGGGATCGGCATCAGTAAATAGTCACTTGAAATATCTGGCTCCTTTTCTTAAATATTTCACCTCTACCCTTAGTATAAAGTGTGGGTACATTTCTTATAAATTCTACCTCTCATCCTTTCCTCATAAGTGTCATTATAAGATGACATGAAATTGATAACAACAAAAAATTCTCTATGTCTTTGTTAGAGTTGCCCTGTAATAATTTTGGGGTAGACCACAAAAAAGCATCTCAATAGATTTCAAATCTAAAATCTTATATATTTTTTCCCTTGATTTTCTGTAAGGATGTGAGATTTAAAGATCCCACACATAATCATGAGATATGTTACAGATTGTTGACTATATTATTTCACTGTATGTTGCAGTTGTTCCAGGCTGAGGAATATAGCAGTGAATCCCAGCTGAGTGAGATTCTTCAAGTGTCGTCAGTTCGTCTGTCGAACGAACCAAACAGCGCCCAGGTTCAGTTGGAGAGAAGTAGAAATCACTTGTGTGCCAGGTGTAGACGCTATACCTCGTTACAAACGGACCAGCCTTGTCCGCGGTGTCAACAAGTACTGGACACAATTCACCAGACACCACTAAATGAATCTGTGGGTTAGCCTGTGTTTGCCCAGCGGGATGATGGTGTCACATGTGGTCAGGTGTTCACTGGTGCTAGCTGAAGCTGTTGGTTTACTTCAATGAAGACGGTGACTTATTAGCATGGGACATATAAGATGTTGACATAAATAACAGACTGTACTTATATGACCATTGTATATTCGGGTGATTATGGCTGGTGAGTTGTGTTTACTCATCGCAGCTTGTAACCACAGATCTCCCGTTCAGTCTTGGCCATTAAGGTGCGGCAGTAGGAAGCGCAAGTAATTTTACAGGTTTAATAGCATTAATTTTTTTTTTTTGCCAGAATAAATTAAATGTTTCCTTAGTAGCAAAATAGAGTTTAGTTTTCTGCACATGCTAATAACAACAGATCTTGGATATCTGTCAAGGGTATCCTGGAATTTTGTGAAAACTTTTTTTTCTCTATTTAAAAAGTTTTGACAAAATTCCAAGACACTCTTGACAGATATTCAAGATCTGTTGATATTAGCATGTGCAGAAAACTAAACTCTATGTTGCTACTGGGGAAACATTTAATTTATTCTGGTCAAAAAATTCCAATTCTATAAAAACTGTAAAAATACTTTCACTCCCTTCGGCCACACCTTAATGGTGTTCAAGTATTTGAACTTTTTGGAGAAATCCAGTTTTTGGCTTTAAATAACCAATTCTAACAATATTTTAGTTTCAAAAAAATATTTTTTTTATTTTCTTTTTTTAGTCTGCTCTAATAGCCGTTTTGACTAAAGGAACCTGATTCCAAGAAATCTCCACAACTATCAATTGTAAATAGCTGATTTTTTTGACATAATTACTTGCTATAGATGTATACTGTAAAGAACACATTATGATCGCCTGTATATTTAATTAAATATTTATTATTATATAGAAAAATGATATTTTTAATTTGCTAACTATCTTACTGTCTAAGGATTTTAAATATATTTTTAATGTATGGTGTATTAGTTTGGAACTATTTGAAGTTTAATTTTGGCCTTTATGAGGTAAAGTTTTGTAAATATTTCTTAATCTATCTCATCGTGTTCACAGCTTTCGTTAAACAAGAGGGATTAGTTTCCTTCTTATTGCTCGTCTCGGAAAGAAGCAGTCCGCCCTGCTTCCAATTATGATATATATATAGAGAGAGAGATTCTTTCACATATTTATAGTTATTAAATAAAAAAGAAAGCAATTTTATTTTGGATCAGTATGCTTTAAAATACTCATGATGTGGAGTTGTGTGTTTGTCATGAATGTGTTGACATGAATTGTTAACATTACCACACATTCTACATTTGTACGGTTTCTGTTCATTGTGAACCAAAATATGCCGTCTTAGTTTGCTCGGAGTGATGAAACACTTTCCGCATTCTACACATTTATGAGGCTTATGTCCACTGTGAGTCATTAAGTGTTGATATAAATTGTTTACACTGCCAAAACCATTACCGCATTCCTTACACTTAAATGGCTTCTGCCCACTATAAATGACGATATGGCGGCTGAGCTTACTAGGTGTAACAAAACACTTTTCACACACTTCACACATGTAAGGTTTTTTGGGGTTACGGTTAAACCCGTTACCATTTCGTTTGGTAGCCATTGTGTTCATATCGTACTCTTCACTCCCGTGAGATTTCAGTCCGCTATGAATGAGCAGATGATGAAGTAAATGGGAGGTTTTATTATAGCATTCCCCACAGATTTCACACTTGAGTGGATTTTGTTTATTGTGAACCGTACTATGCCGTCTAAGCTTGCTCGGAGTGACAAAGCACTTGCCACAATCTTTGCACTGGTGAGGTTTAAGTCCACTGTGACTTAACAGATGATATGTAAGATGGCTCGCTTGATTGTAAGATTTATTACACATATTACATTTATATGGTTTCTGACCACTATGGATAAGACCGTGCCGACGCAGATTCCCAAACTTTGTAAAGCCTTTACCACATTCTTTACACATATACGGGGTAAGATCACTGTGAACCCGGCAATGTTCTATAAAAGACTGTTTGCGCGCAAAGCTTTTCCCGCAATCGGTGCACTTGTGTTGTTCTTGTTCGTTGTGATTACGGCAATGCTCTATAAAGGATTGTCTGCGTGAAATGCATTTACCACATTCATTACACTTATATTGTTCGTGTTCATTGTGATTGCGACAGTGATTGACAAAAGAATGCCTGCGTAAGAAGCATTTTCCACAATCGTTACAAGTGTATTGTTCTTGTTCAGAATGTACACAGCTATGGTCTAAAAGAAAAAATCTGTTTAGGAAACATTCCCCGCACTCTTTACACTTGTATCGTTTTGGTTTACTGATGATGATTTTGTGTTCCTGTTTTCTGAATAATACACAACTATCTTCACGTTCAGCCGGTTTTTGTTTGTGATTTTTTACTAATCGCAAGTTAGAATCGTAATTTTTCTTACCTGTGTCAAAAATAGTTGCAGCCTTTTCTGTCTCAATAAAATGACTCTTATCAGAAATCAGCTTTTTTTTAACACTAATGTCAATTTTCAAACGTTCAGTAGAACCTCCTGACATTAAAGTCGGCTCAGGTTTAGTGATGTCCTCGAGTCCATACGTTTCATCATCACTGCGGAGCAGGAAGTGTACGGGGATATCTTGTATTTCATTATCCCTACGTAGCAGGAAATGCACAGGGATATGCTCCATTTCATTCTAGAAATAAAAATACCCAACAATGATTATAAACATATCTTCCGAGGAATTGACATAATATAAAAGTTAATTCTATTTAAGACAAATATATTGAGTCAATCTTGTTTTGAAAAGATTATCTAGAAATGTTCACACGATTTCTAAAAATATATGGACTTTCAATTAACTTCAAATTTTGAAAGATTTAAAATGTATGTATAATTCAACATGGAATTACAATACGAGGGCTTAATATCAATTAAAAAATATTTTCACACTCAAGAAGTGCATGTGCTATAGACATTTAAATAATTATACAGAAACTAAATAATTAGTACCATCAATTGGGGCTACTTTGAACAAACTTTATAAAACGTGTATTTTAGGTATTATTTGAAAATGGAATGATTTGTATGGAGTTTAAGCATTTCATACTGCTCTACAAACGTTATTGTGTGGATTCCAACCACTCACTTTATTTCCAAGGTTAATTTGAGAGCACAATATTTTCCAATAAATGAGTAAAATGTGGAAAAAGTAAAAGCTCTTAAATTTCCCCAATAGAGTAAATTTTTGTATTGTTTTTTCTTATCTGTGATTTTTTTTTTCCTTTTTAAAAATCCCTTAGCATCATTTTTATGACCCACCTCGGTGGTGTAGCTAGCTAACGCGCCAGTTGTGTTGAGCTAGACCACCGAGGACAGGGAGATCGAGGTTCGAATCTCGGTCGGGGGAACTGAGGGTGGTTTTTCATAAATGGTTTTCCACTTTACCTCCACGCAAATGCGGGTTCACTTCCTCTAAACTCAACCTTCCCCATTCCTAATCCATTAGTGTAATTAGTACTTAAGCGTATAACCCGAACGGGTAGTAAGACGCGGTGCTAAATAATAATAATAATAATAATAAAATAATTTTTATGCATCTATATTTTTTTAACGTGTGTAAAAATGATAATTAAATAAACAGTTAATTTCAATTTATGACAAAACCATTGTTGGAGAAATTCTTGACATTGAAAATTAAGACACGTATTATTTCTTACATTTTGTAAGAAAATATCCAGGCACAGACAAACCGTTCAAATGGCCAGAGAAAGAAGATTTAAATTCAATTACTATTGCCAATAGTCCATCTATTTGAAAAAAATGTTTTTTGTACATAATATAAATTGGAAGTTTTTCTAGTACTTTCTAGTTTCCCTCTAAGAAACATAAACTTTACCAACTGTCAAAATATCATATGATGTAAGTTTGTGTGATACGATAGGTTATAAAAAATAGTTTTTTGTTTTAACAGAGCTAATATACAACTCTAATTATTTTATCGGCATTGATAAAAATAAAAACTTTATGTATGAATGAAAATGTACCTAAAACGATTTTCTCACTAGCATGTCTAGCTTGCAATACCCCATCGAGTATCTCGGGAAACCTGCTTGTCTATCTCCCGGCT
>CABFWB010004730.1:0-37530 GCA_902151455.1 Timema bartmani | reverse complement strand
TGTCATGTTCTAGAGTAATGTGATGTGTGTTGGTGATGTCTCTTCACCTTATTTACAAATTATTAGGATTATATCTGTTTGGATATTTTTTTAAACATATTTATTTTATTCTAGTCGACTGTTCTAGCCCAAAATTGCCAGTGTTTGTTATTTCTATTGAATTTATATTGTGGGAAAGATGTCTTGGTTCAAGGATTTGGCAGGAAAAGCAGAAATTTTGTTGAATCAAATAGACCAAAACGCAGCTGTAGCTTTACAAAAAGAAAATACGAGTGAACATATTTTGACCGAGGTTACATGGGATTCTTCAAAAGTGTGAGTTTAGATGGAATTATTTCCTTCGAGTTAGACCTCTGGTAGGGAAAAAACAAAATATTTTCATTAGAAAAACATCTGCTTTGATGATGTAGCTAATAATCATTTTGGGTTTAGTACTAAATCAAATTAATTGGTAGAAAATTATTTTCACGATAATAACATTTCCTAAAAACGTTATTAATGAGATTTGATGCGTAAAAGAGGAATAGCTTGAAATATTAAGTTTGTCAATTATAATTCTACTATCCTATTTCACAAGGTATTGTCCGGTCCATGGATGAATCCTCCACGCATGGTTAAAGACATAAGAGTAAAAATTATTTTTTACAATCCTAGTATCCTAGGGCCTAATATTATTTTGATGAGCATGTTTACCTCAGCCGCGCATTCGGTAACATCGCGCCTGACTGTCCTACCTTCAGTGATATAGAGACTGCTGATATTTTTATGTGTCAAATCAATTAACTTGCAACATTGTTAAGTAAAAACTTTATATATATATATATTTTAGACGTTACTGACTCATAAAAATAATCCCAAGATTTCTTTGAGATATTTAATGTGCACTTTCTCAACTGACTGATAATATCAGTACATGAGAATTTCTCTGAGCAAGAGCAAAAGGGCCCACCACTTTTGCTGGGAAAGTAAGTTTCACATAACTTCTAGGGTTCTTTTACACGTCACAATTGACACGGGACCGATGGCTTCACTTCCCCTCCTAAGGAAGTTGTGCTACAGTTTTTTTATTGCTCAAGAAAAATCCGTTGAGCCCGGTTGATCCGTTGACCACAGGTTGACCATGGTTATAAGTTACAAGAAATCTTACAGTAGGCCGACCTATAAGATAGCTTATTACAGAGTGTTGTATGTCGTACGTTTACAAACTCTTGAATGTAATATTAATGGTGTGCATAACATGCCCGCTGTGTTCCAGGGGTGTAAAACAAAAGGAAAATGTGCCTGTCCCTGTTGACATGTCCAGTAGCGTCAACAGTTTGCCCAGTGTCCGCTCCTCACCCAACCTGGCCAATGTCACGCCAACTAAAGTGGCCAGACCTCACAGTGATGATGATCTGATCAAGTTCCTTAACAGCGCAGGGCCTGCACTTGCCACAAAACCTCAGCACTTGGTAAGATGATGATGATTATTATTATTATCACCGTGTCTTACTACCCATGCTAATGTGTAATGGTAGGGTGATTGTGAGATGAATTGGAGGACTTACAGTTTAACGTGGGATCCGAACCACGGTGGAGTCCTGGCATTCCACACATTCACAAGTTGTGATTAATACATGTCTTGTCAGAGGTGAAGGAAGGGTTTGGCAATCAGAAAAATAATGTTTGTAATATAGGGACTGGAAAAGTTGTAAATTGGCTCTGGAAAAGCTGGAAAAATCAGGAAATTTCAAAATAGGGTTTGACTGGACACCCTGTTAAATATCCTACATGAATAAAATAGTTCACCCATGACAATTCTTCAAATTTGAAAGAAAATCTCTTTTGGAACTTTAAATAAACAAAAAATCTTTTATCACCATGTCATACTACCTGTTAAATTAATATTAATTTTAAAAATATCTGTCCTTTGTGTCAACCAAACCACACTTTTTCTGGTTGGACTAAGAATTTCAAACAAACAATACATTTTAAAGAATTAAATGCATCATAACTTAAAAGTACATATATATTAGTTTACATGAAGTTAAAAAAACATTTATTATCCAACAATACTGTAATTTGAGCCTTTTCATGTTTGTAAACGACTCGTTGTGTGTTGTATGTTACAGAGTTCAAATAAATCGGTTAAAGCCGACACAGAAGATTCAACTGTCTCAAGCTTGTCTCCCTTTTCCTCGATTCAAGTGGAGGAAGTTAATGAAAGAAGTCACTCGACGTCCTCATCAAAGAGAGGCTCTCCTCACGAGGAGACGAAGGAAACTGTTGTAGCTGATCAGGGACATGTGGGCAGCCAAGCAGACAACCTAACAAAAGAAAATGGTTTTCTGAAGAATGAGTTGAGGAGTGCCAACAATGAAATGTTGTTGTTATTGCAACGAGCCAAGACTGCAGAGAGAGGTTGGTACAAGATCTTGTTACTGCGACTGATTAGATTATGGATAAGTGATGTAATATTGCATTGTTTGTAAAACTAGTCAAAATACATAATCGTTGAGGAAATAAATAACAGATCTTTTCAAATAAACACACACCAATTAACTGGTTCTGGGCCATGTTGCCGATCATTCGGATAATTTTATTTACAATTTTACAAAGATAATATACAAAATGACATATACATTTTTAATACAAACAATTTTTTTGTTAATTAAATTCACAATAAAAATAGTTATGATAAAGAGTGAAATATGCTACTATTTGAAAAGGGGGTAGAGAAAATATATAACTGCATAGATAACCAGAATGTTCAGGTGGTTTCATTTCTTACAAATAGGAGTTACCAGCTGTTGGAGTGTCACCTGGTCTTGTTTTGTTTCAGAATGCTCCAGTGTCCAGCAAGAGTTGACGGCTGTGGAGTGTCACCTGGTCATGTTTTGTTTCAGAATGCTCCAGTGTCCAGCAGGAGTTGATGGCTGTGCAGATGAGGGAGGCCAAACTATTGACAGTTGTCAAAGAGGAGGAGCAAGTAGTTTTGAGACTTCAGACAGAGCTTTGCGCAACAAAGGAACTAGTCACATCATTACAGGAAATGATGACCAACTTGCAGGCAGAGAGTAGGTAAGACTGTTTTAAACATTAACAGAAATAATCGAATAAGTACTTCTTACTGTAATGTGTAACCATTGGTTAACATGATTTTATGTGATATGATGAAATAATTTGTATGCTACTTCCCCCACCGTGTTCTATCGAAACCGACTACCCAGAATGCATCTGAGCTGGCCCAATAACCTGTGTTTTAGTAGTTGTTCAAACTCATAATTCCCTGCTTGGGTACCCATAATCATATATATGTTTAATATGTTTTACCTTAAGATGTTAATTTGCAAATTCAGATATTATTGATCTTTTCTTATGCTAAGCTAAGCAGGTTCCACGGCATTGTAAAGTTTGGCTCCTTATAACCACAATATAATAATACCTGTAAACGCAAAAAAAAAAATGTATATAGTAGCAAACTTTGTTTGACATATTAATAAAGTGCTCATTAAATATTTATAAACTTAACTTGAAGATAGTATATTTCACAGTCTAATCATGATGTCATTCACTACATCTATTTATGTTATAAACCATTTATATTGCTTATTATTATTCACTACTTTGTATTTATATTACATTCCTTACTATTATTTTGTTTTTTTTTATCACTCTGAAACTGATTTAAGTTTATATTTAAAAGTTGATACATACAAGTATGGTAAAGATGCAGGTAGATGCTCCATCCTGTAAGATAAAGACAGTTGTTTAGCACATTCATTAGGCCAACATACAGTCATACATACATCAGGTTCAGGGGTCATGAAACATTGACCAGGTTCAGGAGGTCATGAAACATTGACCAGGTTCAAGGGGTCATGAAACATTGACCAGGTTCAAGGGGTCATGAAACATTTGACCAGGTTCAGGAGGTCATGAAACATTGACCAGGTTCAGGAGGTCATGAAACATTGACCAGGTTCAGGAGGTCATGAAATGTTGACCATGTTCAATGAACTACTCTTTAAAAGAACAAATCATTATATTTAAAATCTGATTGCAATCCTAAGGATGGGTTCTTCAAATTCTCCAATTCCTGAGGTTATTTGAGGATTTAACAAAAGATCAAATTCAAGATTTATTTTTTCTCAACATTTTTAATTTAAATTGGTTTTAGAGCTATAATACTGCCTCTTAGTGATCTAGTTCCAAAATAATTATAGCACGCACATAACATCAGACCATCAATTTAACAATCAAATGGGTGCATGAATGTTTTAGTGAATACATTTTAGTAAAAAAAAAGTTATAAGTTAAAGTTACTATTTTATATTATATTATTTATAATCTAATTTTCTATTTTGTTCATAATTTTTACAAGATTAAAATTAAAATGGGAGAGATTCAGTATTCAGATATAAAATGAAGATTTGAATCTGTAAATAGTTAATATGAGCCATTTCTAATGAAAACAAGAAGTAAAGTTCCCACATTTTGTGTGTAGTTGATGATTGGTGTGTCTATTGGTGTTCCCAGACTAGAGATTGCTAGAGACAGAGAACACCACACTGAAGTGATACGTGTCCTGGAGGAGCAACTTTCTAAGAAGGAGCTCCAGCTGCAAGATCTCGGCAATATCCACAACCAGCAAGTGGCTGATCTCCAACAAAGGTACGCCTACACTTATTGCTATCTCTACGCTTTTATTATACAACTCGCTCTGCCCCCAAAAACCCCAGTGAGTTTTCTTTGCAAGTGGATGTAAACTAATGTAATTCCAGCGTTGTTTTGAACGTAACAACTTAAAGTTACCGGTATTGTATATACCGCACCGACTTTAAAGTTGATCCGCGAATTTGAATTTTTTTTTCGAGGGTTAGAAATTAAAATTTTCAACTTTTTGGAATTTTCCCATTAGTTACAAACTAGAAGCTCTAAGTTTGCCAAATTTTAAGTTTCTAGCTCATCTGGAAGTGGGTGAACATTAATGTCAGTGAGTGAGTCAGCCATGTGGCTTTATAGCGGTATAATATTCAAAACCACTTATCTATGATAACAAAAGGGAGTTTATCTGTGTGTGATACCCAGCCAAATCTACGGCACGCAGAGATCAGAAATTTTGAATATAGGTGGACGGAAGGGAATGCACATCGAAGCCGGATTTTTAAATTTTTAAGTAGCTTTTTAATTAGGCTATTTTTAACAAACTTTTGGTGGGTCACAGGCATTGCCATGCGCGATAGTTAGTTTATTATATTTTAGGGTAGCCAAACCTTTCTTGCTCCACCTATTTAAATATGCACTACATTTCTCAACTAATATGTCATTCTAATTTCCTTACTGTTCACAAAATGGTATTCTCCTTCTAGACTCGTTGTTAATAGAACATTTCTCAAACATGTTTAGTGAGATTCACCCACAAAGCTTTCACAATCGTGACATGTTCTGTTTTTTGGATGACTAAAATCACTCTTGTGCTTTTGTGTATAAAAAACATAAGTGACTCCTAGAATGTTTGTAACCTGTGAGATGTTTTCATGTAAAACTTTTGTTTCTTTAGTTTGTAGTGAAAAATTTTAAATTTGTATTGCGCTAAAATATTTATATATTTTCCTTATCTTACCTTGTTACCATTAGATTTCTACTTACACGAATTTCCATAGGCAGGAAGATATGACATGCAAGGGAAAATAATTAAATGCTATTTTCATATTACTTTATCTTCATTAAATGATTGTTTCAATCTTAATTTAAAATAACAAAGCATTCTTACATTTATTTTATATGCTACTGATAGATAAAAGGAGGTTAGATATCCTTGGAGTCCACATTGTCCAGAACTGAATGTCACTATGCTGTTATTGGTATCCTGGTTACACTATGCTTGGTTGTGTAACTATCGTGATCCCAAGTACCGATCCTAGGGATTAGCCCCCTCCTCCCCCCAGAAGTATCCCCGAGAGTATTAGTCTTTGTGTGTGTTGTGACGAGACATCAGAGGTATCCATCACAGTGAAAGCATTTATATTTTACTACATGTTTTAGCTTTATCATTGAATTTGACTGGCCTTCGCTAATACGCTCGCATCAAACAATAACTCTGTCATCAGGGATTAGCAGTTATTGTGCTGAAATTAATAATGGGAAACCATTTTTGAAATAGCTTTATTGTGATCACCAGGTTATGCAACCTGGAAGCCGAGCACTCGACACAGTTGTCGGAGATGCAAAGCCGGCTTAGTGAAGCGCTCGCGTCCGGTTCAGATACTCACAAGCAATGTGAAAAGCTACGTAGAGAAGTGGAAGAAGCACTCTCACAATTGGACCAATACAGAGCGCGCGCTCAACGCATCCTGCAAGACAAGGACAGACTTATAGCAGAGCTCAGGGGCGAAGGTACACACTAATATAACATTAATTGTTTTTACAATCACTTTACATCTTTGAATTAATCTGATTTTAAAATTAGCTGAACTTCTCAAAAAGAGCTACAAATTACTCTAAGATTAACAATTCTGCCTTAGTCCCAATCCAATCAAATAGTCCAGACAAAGTTTTGCTCATATATATACTAGAGGTGTACCAATTCAGTAAAACCGATTACCGATACTGATTGTTTAAAATAATCCTTCATGTTACGATTATTTACACCGATTAATTCCGATCATCAAATATTTATTAATTATTGATAAATATGCTTAAGAGAATGATAACAGTTGATGTAATTAATACAAAAAGATAGTTTATATATAACAGGTGAAAATTATAACTAGATTGTTAGTTTTATCAACAGTATGAACTTATATTTCTTTATCTGATTATGTAATCTTTGCATAGCCCGCAACCCAGATGAAGTGTTTATATAAGAGTTTTTTGTTTTTTTTTGCGATTTTGATCACTTAACTCCTACCTAGAAAATTGTGATTTAAATTCTACTTTTAAAATCCTCGATTAATCAACATAATAATAGCCGATCACGATTAATTGCCGATGCACTAATAATCGCCCGATAACGATTCATCGGTATCTGCATCGGTACACCCCTAATATATACACATTTTTACGTGACATGTTATTCAATTTAATCAAATCTTCCCATTAGAATATTGTTTCTTTCTAATCCATATCACTTAGAAAATATTTAATATTAAATTAAGTAGACGCAAGCTAACTTAAATTTGAATAAAAATGTATGTCATCCTAAGATAAAAACGCCGATATAATCCAACCATATCATGTGTTTCAATTAAATGATCATTAGGCGCGATTTTAGATCTTAGACGAAAATATTGCATGATGGTATTTTACATAGGCTACATAATACAAGCGTTGGAACACTTGACTGTCAATGTTGTAGAATGAATGTATAACACCACATCTAACTGTCAGCTAGTGTCGTAGGTCTGGAAGGACGACTGTCTCCTCTCGATGACATCACAGTCCTCGAGCTAGAACAGCTCCGCCAGGAGCGAGAGCTGCTACGTGAGGAGAGTGTGCAGGTGTGTGCCCGGCTCCAGGCAGCCCGAGAAGAGCTGCAGGGGGCAGAGTCCAGGCTGGACGCCTTCAAAGAACAGACTACCTCCAGCATGCAGGCCCTTCAGAACAGCGTTCAAGAGGAGAAAAGGAAAATACAAGTCGCAGAGGAAGATTGCAAGACACAGGCAGAGGTGATACTTGCTCTTGTAAATATACTCTAGTGAGGTCCACAGGTAGAAAAATAAAACTAGGTCTGTGTTGATTCTGATAATCCTTGGCTTACTGAGTCTTGACATCGATCCTTAGAACGATGTGTTAATGATATTTTGAACTGTGTGTTAACTTCTTAACTGATGGTGACCTGGTGGTCTAGGGGTAAGGTGTCTGACTTCTGTGCTGGGGGTCCGGGGTTCAATCCTCGGTCCCGGCACAGATTTATCTGATTGCCAAACCCTTCCTTCACCTCTGACAAGACGTGTATTAATCACAACTTGTGAATGTGAGGAATGCCAGGCCTCCACCGTGGTTCGGATCCCACGTTAAACTGTAGGTCCTCCATTCCATTAAAAAAGCCTTGTTTGCTATAAATATAATTTTAGCCATATTATTTTCAATTAGTATTAGCATCAGCTTTTATAAACATTAGAAATTTAATTGAAATAAATATCTCGATAAGATTATGTCTAGCGAGAGCCCTTACAACACGCATGTAACTGCGCAAAGAGGAATGGAAATGGAACAGAAGAAGTGATCGTCCACGATTACACTAAGGAATAATAAACGAAATATGAAACACTTCAAATGTCTAACTGTTTATGATTCTTACATTTTCTTTTAGGGTAAATTAAGTTACTGAAGCATATTTTGGGGAAATAATATTAGCTTATTAAAACGTCAATTTTATAAACTTTATAATAAGACAGTGTATAAACACTACAATAATGTAAAGTAAAGTGGTAGTGAAAGAAGCCAACCTGAAAGGATAGTTAGGTTAGGGCTGGATATAAACATACACACTTCTCTATTTATTCTTACACTTTTACTCTTCTTCAAACGTCCACAGTTGCACATTGTTTTGAATTTTCGGAAATATTTATTTTTCATATGACGAGACATTAATTAAAAAGTAATATTTCCGAAAATTCAAAATAATGTTTAACTGAAGAAGTTTTGAAGAAGTGGGAAGTGTAATAGTTTAGAGGACATGAAGAGAGAAGTTTGTTTCTATCTAGTCCTAACCTAACTATCCTTCACTATCACTTACTTTAAATCACTGTACAGTGTTTATACACTGTGTTAGTATACATTTTCAAGCCGTCGTACAATTATTTATTTTATAACTTTTTTTTATAATTGGTAGTTTAATTTTAATGTCCTTAAAGATGTGAGTGTTGAAACCGTTTTAATTATTTTTTTCTATTAGGCCATTCATTTTTATTTGAGTGGTGTTCCTATTTTAAAATAGTGGGTTTTTTTAGTGTTATTTCTAATTTAAAAACTGATATTTCCATTTCTTAACTTTTTTTTTCAAAAGTATTTATATTTATAAAAATGAATGTCATTCATATTTTAGGAATATGTGTTTTAATATATTTTTTAAATCTCATATTTTAAAGATGTGACATTATTATTTAAAATAAACAAATATATACTCTTAACAATTTAAAGTTATGAATATATTTACTAAGTCTCACACACGATAGAAGTAGATTCAACCAGCCTATTTATAAACCATGCTAGTGTTGATTGCGTTACAGGAGCTGCGCTCGCTGCGGGAAGAACTGACTCGAGAGCGAGCCACTCTTGCTTCCAAGGCGCGCGAGTGGGAGGCAGAGCTGACAAAGCTGCGTAACCAGCTCTCCAAAAGACCATCCTCGGTGTTGGGTGGTGAGCTGGAGTCCAGACTTCATGCCCTCACTCAAACACTCGTACTCAAGCAGACATCTTTGGAACAAGCCACCACAGAGAAAAATGCTCTCAGGCTCCAGCTTGAGAAACTTGAGGTTGGTATTGTTACGCACAATTACTAGGGTCTGCAAGCTTGGGTTTTACCTTTAGAGTCGAGTATTTCAAAAAGCTTCAGAGTTCGAGTATTATTTTTACATCCATTATACTGTTTCCAGCCTATGTTCAGTTTTTTTTATTCAAGTCATATATTTTTACATTTCTGGCTGGCTGAGCCTGCCGTAGCTTTATGCAACATATAATCTAACTTAAGACTAGAACAAGCACAACATCCAGTCCCTGATCGTATATTTATCAATGTGAAAGGGTAAACCCCTATTTCATCGATGATAAATTTTTCGGCCATGCCGAGAATCAAACCCTAGACCCTTAGCTCAGTTGGTCTATGCGCTACCAGTGAAAACAAACTTAAATTATACTGAGACAAAGGCAGCAAGGAGAGGTTTTCTACGGGTGTGTAAGAGACCTACTGTGGAGAGTTGTTCTACAGGAGTGTAAGAGACCTACTGTGGAGAGTTGTTATATAGGTGTGTAAGAGACCTACTGTGGAGAATTGTTCTACAGGTGTGTAAGAGACCTGCTATGGAAAAGAGAAGTGTAAGGAAGTGTTGTACACCCACAGTTACGTATGTAGCACAAACTTCAACTTGGATACAAGAGAAACAAGGAAAGTGGAGGCTATGAGGATGAAGTTTTAGAGAAGCATGCTAGCTGTGACCAGAAGAGATAGGATTAGGAATGAAGATGTAAGGTCTAGAGTTGGGGTACATGAGATAGTAGAGGAAGCTAGGATGAGATGGTATGGACATGTAATGAGGATGTTGGAGTACATGAGATAGTAGAGGAAGCAAGACTGAGATGGTATGGACATGTAATGAGGATGTTGGAGTACATGAGATAGTAGAGGAAGCAAGACTGAGATGGTATGGACATGTAATGAGGATGTTGGAGTACATGAGATAGTAGAGGAAGCAAGACTGAGATGGTATGGACATGTAATGAGGATGTTGGAGTACATGAGATAGTAGAGGAAGCAAGACTGAGATGGTATGGACATGTAATGAGGATGTTGGAGTACATGAGATAGTAGAGGAAGCAAGACTGAGATGGTATGGACATGTAATGAGGATGTTGGAGTACATGAGATAGTAGAGGAAGCAAGACTGAGATGGTATGGACATGTAATGAGGATGTTGGAGTACATGAGATAGTAGAGGAAGCAAGACTGAGATGGTATGGACATGTAATGAGGATGTTGGAGTACATGAGATAGTAGAGGAAGCAAGACTGAGATGGTATGGACATGTAATGAGGATGTTGGAGTACATGAGATAGTAGAGGAAGCAAGACTGAGATGGTATGGACATGTAATGAGGATGTTGGAGTACATGAGATAGTAGAGGAAGCAAGACTGAGATGGTATGGACATGTAATGAGGATGTTGGAGTACATGAGATAGTAGAGGAAGCAAGACTGAGATGGTATGGACATGTAATGAGGATGTTGGAGTACATGAGATAGTAGAGGAAGCAAGACTGAGATGGTATGGACATGTAATGAGGATGTTGGAGTACATGAGATAGTAGAGGAAGCAAGACTGAGATGGTATGGACATGTAATGAGGATGTTGGAGTACATGAGATAGTAGAGGAAGCAAGACTGAGATGGTATGGACATGTAATGAGGATGTTGGAGTACATGAGATAGTAGAGGAAGCAAGACTGAGATGGTATGGACATGTAATGAGGATGTTGGAGTACATGAGATAGTAGAGGAAGCAAGACTGAGATGGTATGGACATGTAATGAGGATGTTGGAGTACATGAGATAGTAGAGGAAGCAAGACTGAGATGGTATGGACATGTAATGAGGATGTTGGAGTACATGAGATAGTAGAGGAAGCAAGACTGAGATGGTATGGACATGTAATGAGGATGTTGGAGTACATGAGATAGTAGAGGAAGCAAGACTGAGATGGTATGGACATGTAATGAGGATGTTGGAGTACATGAGATAGTAGAGGAAGCAAGACTGAGATGGTATGGACATGTAATGAGGATGTTGGAGTACATGAGATAGTAGAGGAAGCAAGACTGAGATGGTATGGACATGTAATGAGGATGTTGGAGTACATGAGATAGTAGAGGAAGCAAGACTGAGATGGTATGGACATGTAATGAGGATGTTGGAGTACATGAGATAGTAGAGGAAGCAAGACTGAGATGGTATGGACATGTAATGAGGATGTTGGAGTACATGAGATAGTAGAGGAAGCAAGACTGAGATGGTATGGACATGTAATGAGGATGTTGGAGTACATGAGATAGTAGAGGAAGCAAGACTGAGATGGTATGGACATGTAATGAGGATGTTGGAGTACATGAGATAGTAGAGGAAGCAAGACTGAGATGGTATGGACATGTAATGAGGATGTTGGAGTACATGAGATAGTAGAGGAAGCAAGACTGAGATGGTATGGACATGTAATGAGGATGTTGGAGTACATGAGATAGTAGAGGAAGCAAGACTGAGATGGTATGGACATGTAATGAGGATGTTGGAGTACATGAGATAGTAGAGGAAGCTAGGATGAGATGGTATGGACACACAAAGAGGATGGAAGGGGAGAGGATTACAAGAAGATTAATGGATATAAAGTATGTATAGAAGAAACCGCAAGGGAGAGATATGGGATTAACAGGTGGCAGCAAGTGTGTAAGTGAGAGGAGGAGAGTGCAGGAGGGTTCAGGAGTAAGAGTGGTGGAAAGATGGAGGGAGGAGAACCTGGCCCCAGACTAGAAAACAGTTCAAGATAAAGATGATGATTATCACCTGTGGCCAGGTCTGTTTAGTAAAATGCCTCCATCTTCATCTATCCTTCCACCACTCTTTCTCCTTTAATTTTATTTTTAATTCTCCCTTAACTAGCACACTTTCTGTTGTCTGCTCTTCCCATCTCTTTCTCACAGCTGTTACCACTGTCTGAGTTGAGAACTGTTTCATTGGTGGGCCAGTTCCCACTGTCCGTCCCCTTTGATAGTCTGATTCTCTTGGGGTCAGGAAGTTTAGGACGGACTAGAATATTGTGGAGGTTGGGTGGCCGTTTGAAAGTGGCTCTTGGGGATAAACTGAGAAGGCTTTGAGACTGGTTAGGAATTTGTAACCACTTTTAAGGATAGTGTTTACTCAGTTTAGACCAGGATGGTATTGAGTTGTGAGAGGAATGTCTTCAACTTTCTTTGGAGGGTTTTTTTCACCTCTGTAGAGTGCTCTGGAGATTTGTTTGTCTACTAAAGGTAACCTTAGAAAGTTGTTCAAAATATTCAGTTATATCATCGGGTTCTGAACATATTCATTTGTTTCAAGACCCTTTTGTGTATGATAGTGGAGGTTTTGTTTGTGATAGTTGTTTTTTGGTGGGTTTTTTTAATGTACAGTGGTGCGATTTTTGTTTTCAAGTAACAGATTCACGTTAAGGAAGGGGAGACTATGCTGTGATTTATTGTGGTTGAAATTAAATTGAATCTACTACACCCTAGAACAGTTTATTGATCATGTAGCTGAAAACTGTCAGGCACTTCAATAACTCCTGGTACAAGTTATTTATTGTCTTCTGTTCCAGAGCAAACACAGAGAGACTTTAGCCCAACTTCATCTAAGCCAGGAAGGTGTTGTCAACGTCAATGACACTGATGACGGTGAGTCCTTCAAGTGTAAAAACACAACCGGGGAGATTGTCACACTATAACTGCAAAGTTTACCAGTTATGTGTCACATTGACCTGGAAATTGGTTGCACTTTTTCCCCTAAGGCAGCCTTCATAAAACCTCTTTGCGACCTACAGTAACAGCCTATAATGCGTAACAAAATGTTTACCTTTGTAATTGCATGCTAATATATATATCATTATAATTTTATCAAAATAGTTTTATTTGACAAAACAGATTGTGCTCTATACCACTCAAACTTGACAAGATTATTTAATTTTGAATTCAATATACCACTAAATCCAGGGGGTGGATGGAGCGCTCGTGTTAAAGAGAAAGGGAAAAGAATAATTGTGAAACCTTTGCTTAATCTTTGGTTGGTTTCTTGTTACCTTTTTCTTGTTTGTTCTATCGTTCATTACACATTTTAATCACTTGGTTACTGGAAGCGTACTGATTTTGGTTATAACTAAAGATGGGCCACTCGAATCTTCGAATCCTGACAGCTACACCACTGATTATAATATTTTTAATTGGTAAACCAAACCTAAGATATATAATTAAATATGTAACATTTAGAGGTAGTTTTTATTAATGCAACAAGCACTGCCACGTAGTTCTTGATTTTAAAAGAATTGGCCAGGGTCAAGATCGTTGAGGCTTTTGCATAAAATTGTGACCAATTATTCTTTTTGAAGTGAATTCAGGTTGATACACTATTCAGTCCTTTGTTGTACAGAGAAGGCAAGAATCAACTACCTCGGGGTTCATTTTTAGTGTAGTCCAAGATGCTAATATACTCACTTACATTAAGCAACTATGAAAATATTTAGAATAGTCACTGTATAGTTTTAATTTTTGTTTTTTACATGTTCTTGGCACAGACATCCATTATTATTCATAACAAAATATTATTCTTATGTTTCTGACTAAAAGAGTTTGCTTTTATCGTATTGATAACCATAGTGCGAGTTATAAACTCATCAAACAGATAACATTAACTTTTTACGAGTCTTCTCCAAGATTGATAGTTGTGGGTTTCTGTGTTGAGGGCCGTACATTACCTCCATATATAAATATGTTTTTACCAGAAATGCTCACTTCTCCAGCTAAAGCCAGAGTGCCGAGTTTCTTGGTGGAGAGTCCGTTTGATACAAGTGTCGCTCGACGGGTGAAGAGGGCCTACTCATCTTTAGACGCTGTCAGTATACGAACAGGGGTGTTCCTCAGACGCTATCCTGTAGCGAGAACACTGGTAGCTTGTTACATGGTGAGGCCTCTAACATACAATCATCTAAGACTAAGCCAAGTTTCAAAATATTACATTTAAATCTGGATCAGATCAAAATTCATATATTAGATTTGAAATTACAAATCTCACCTTTCCTGGACCTTCTTCCAAATATAATACAACTAACCTCTTAAAATGAAAAGAGGTTTTACTTGTGGAGAAATCTCAGTATTTTAAAGATTCACAATTTAAAATCCAAATAGACCCTAGAGTCAAATTCACTACCTAATCTAAAGTTTGAACCTAGAAGTCTTACTTTCTTATAAAAACTATGATCAATTTAGTTATCAAAATATAACTATCAATTTCACTATAATATTTCACATAAGTCACATGGCCATATTTACATTTTATTTTAACATAACCAACTCATATTTAAGTTTACCATGAAAGCTTGTGAATATTATAATATTAATAATCTAGTCATTTTTAGAATATAGTTTGATGATTATAATTTATACTGAACTCAAATCAAAACTAAATAATTATAATTTAACCTACTGTTCGATACGAATTCAATTAGAAATATTTTTCTATATAACGTCTTCTATTCAAATTTGATTTGAAAATCTTCTTAAATTATAATATCTAATTCAGAACTGATGAAAGTTTTAAGAAAAGATTTGGATTAGAATCGTAAGTGGAAATATTATATTCACACAGGATTACAACCATCCATTTATTTTTAAAAAGGTCTTGATGTAAATTAAAAGTTGTTACTAACATTTAATATCACTAGTTCTTGTGTTTTTTAAGAGGTTCTCCTAAAGTTGTAATCATAACGTTTGTTTTCAAAATAATATTTACGTTTTAAAGTGTCATTTCTTTCTTTTTCGCAGGTTTTACTTCACTTGTGGGTGATGCTTGTGTTGTTTACATACACACCGGAGGCTCACCAATGACTAAATGTATCTCTTCCCGCCATAAAACAAGTGTAACCAACATTGCACCCATGGACTCATATCTCCGGAGATATTTGATGATCCATGATTCTTTTATAGATAGACACTCTCTATGTGGGTTCTTATTTAAACCTTTTAAGTTAATATGCAATTCAATAAAATGTAATAGTTTTAAAGGGAACATGTTTATTTTGGAGACCTTTTCCGACATCGCAACAATTACACTCTGTGCATGTTTGTGTGCATTCATGTACCTTTCTTTGTTATTGTAATGGAAGAAAATAACACACAAAGAAAGAAAAGAGGGTTGGCATGGATAAAAACAAATGGTGGCACAGAAAGGAAGCAGGGGAGGGGTTGAACAAAATCACTCGGGGCATGTCACAATAAGGATTATACAATAAGGATTATACAAATCTACCAGAAATGGAGGAGGAACATGAAAAGTGAGAACATTGATAGGCTGAAACAAGAATGAACCAGGAAAATTATGAGAAATGCTCAGAACAAAGTAGAATGAGAAAAGATATGGAAATAATGACACTGAAAAGGAATAGAGAAGTGATGGCTGGAAAAAGGAACAAAGGGGTGATTGCTGGAACAAGCTCTTAAAAATAATATAATTGATTGATAAAAAATGATAAAATCTATCAATTTAGACAACCACAATAGTGAAACAATAACCAACTCAGGTGATAATTCAAACAATTGTGAGAAAGTAAAAAAAAAAATAGATAGTGCTGGTCTTTTAAGAACAAAATGTAAACATATAAATACAATACATTTTTCCGTTCCCTTAGAATAGATTCACCTTACACTGATGTACAGGTTCCTTAAGAAAACAATATGGTACAAAGTAATTTAATTGAATTAATTTAGATTTAAGATAATTCGACAATGAAACTGTATTTCACAATGTTAACAATTATATCATTATAAATACTGATCCACTTATTTTATACTTTTTGTGTGCTATTTTTAAGGTAAAGTATTAACGTATGGGGCTGAAATTTAGTATAACTAGACATTCGTGAGCTGTACACAGTGAAATTATTATTGTTATTGTTATTGTGTACACCTTATATGCATGTATAGTTATACTAAATATCAACTCCATACATTAAAAGATAAACGCAGTTCACACTTTACTTTGCTGCCACTGGACAAAGAGGTATTGACTGCCTCTATAAGAAAATGTATTGTTACTGCCCAATCCCCCGACCTAGGTTTCATTCTATCAGAACTCATCGTGAGGGAGTGTAAAATGTGCAATGCAACTTCCTAACTCATACATACAGTGGCGTGACTTATACCCTTCCGACAGAACTGAAGCTTGAAGACGGCAGTGGTTTTAGGAACTTCCCTCGCATGTCTCCTACAAATTATGAAGTTATTTTACAAATTGTTGGTCCCAGGATAATGAAAAGAGATACACGATTTAGATCAGCGATCTCAACATACTAGCCCACGTTGCTTGTTGTTGGAAATGTTGGCCGACATTGTTTCTTGTAACCCATTTGAAATGGATCATGGGAAACACAAAGGCAACAGAAAAAAATGTTGCCCAACTGTTTCTAAAACAAGGGCAACATGTTGGCAAACACTGTTTCTGGGGAAATGTTTTCAAGTGCGTATTAGGCTTAAGGGAACATGAGCTGCCCAGTAGAAAAATTTCACTCATCCAGCAATGCTTGAAGTGGCAGCATTGTGAGCCAATGTTTTGTTTGTTGTCAAGTGTTTTTAGTTGTGTCTTTCATGGCTGCTAGATTATCGCAGTTTTATTACTCAAATTGTCATATGTTGTACAGCCAATGCCTTAATTAGGGCTTTATTACATTTTGAAGGTATAAATGCAGTGAGTGTTACGCGACATTTTATTGTTTTCTTATTGGAAGCTCTGACTGATGAAATAAGGACATTGAGGTTTAGTGTTAGTGTTTGATTTCTGAAATATACATTAATTTTTCTAGCAAGTATTCATAATAGTTTGAATTGAGCTGATGTATCTTATTTCACCCTCCACCCAGGGAGCTGGAGGTGGCTGAATTAGGGGGCCCAGTTTAGATCCATCAGATAGAGGGCCAGGCGTAGGTGCTGGCATGACCTGCTCGATCATCTCCCATGACAACTCAACTGGAACAGCCTTGGGTTCCAGGATGCGTAGATGAAACGCTGACATTTGTTTAAAGCGTCCACCAACAATCACTAGATATGAGACAGTTTAGACTCTATGCTGAATTTCACCTCGAACCGCCTTGAGTTTGCGATGAGTGATGAAGCGCACCCACACTAGGTCACCTGGGGAGAAATGTGTGACCTAGGAAGATTGCGAAGCAGTGAATTTTGCGTGAGCCTCCTTCACTCTTTGCTTGAGAACCCTGGATGGGTGAAGAAGTAAAAGCTTGATGCGAGGCTTTCGGCCCAAAAACCTTTCAGCTGGTGTCCCCTTAGTAAAGGTGTGAGGCGTGTTGTGATACGCTAAAAGAAAGGCGTCTCCTTTATGCTGAAGGGTTCTGAGTAGAAACGTCAAACAACTGTTTCATGAGAGCTGTCTTGGTGGTCTTAACGACAGTCTCCACCGAACCGTTGGATTGAGGGTGGTAAACAGGGGAAGGGGAATGTACAATTCCATTGTTAGACAGAAAACTAGCGAATGCAACTGATGAAAACGGAGGACCATAGTCAGAAACAACCTCCTCGGGCAGCCCCCTGTCTGCAAATATTGAGTGCATATCTTCACAAGTGTGCTCTGCCGAGGTGCCTTCGTGCATGATGCGGACCTCGGACCATTTAGAATGACCATCTACAGTAGTGAGTAGAGTCTTACCTTCAAATTCGGCAAAATCAATATCCTTTGCCACCTTCTGGTAGGCCAGGACCAAGGAAACAGGGGCTCGTGAGGAGCAGTTGACTGAAGCGATTGGCAAACACCACACCTGTTTAACCTGGCTTCCAATTTGTCATCGAAACCCGGCCACCACACAAAACCACGTGCTAGGTTCTTCATGCGACTAGAGCCAAGATGAAGCTCAAAGAGGAACTTCAGGACGAAGCGCTGACGGGACAATGACCCTAGACAACCACAATAAACAATCAGATTCTGCCAAAAATTCCGGGGCTTGCCGATGAAAAGGGCAAAGATCTTCATCGGGCACCACATTAGGCCAACCATTGAGGACATACGTGTGCACTCGACTCAATATGGGACCCTTATTGGTCCCGGCGGCCACTGGACCGCAGTGAGAGGTCCCAGGGACACCAAGGAGATATTGTAGATGTCAGACTCCACCTCAGTCTGATCGGGGAGAGGGTTCCTGCTAAGAAAATCAGTATGAGGAATCAGTTCAGATTTTCGAAATGTGATCTTGTAGGCGAAGAGCAGTGAGAGGTCTCATTTTAGCTTTAGACCCAATGATAGACACCAACGTCACATTGTCAGTGCATAGCTCAAAAGGTTGGCCAAACCAGTACTTACCAAATTTCTTAAGTCCATAAATAAGAGCTGCAGCCTCGCGCTCATGCTGAGGGTGGTTTTTCTCAGCATTGGAAAAAGACTTATTATGTGAAAGCGATAGGGCATTCTGCCCCATCGGGTAAGATGTGAGATATGACATCACCCGCACCATACTGTGAGGCATCACAGGTCATTCTGAGCGGCAAGCCATTAGAGTAAGGAATGAGCACCTGATCGCCACTCAATTTCTAAAGACACTGATGATAATCCCTCTGTTGCTCATATCTCCAACCCCAATTCTCATCCTGCTTGAGCAATGCATACAACGGATGAAGCAAAGTAGACATGTTGGAGATGAACTTTGTGTAAAAGGCTACAAACCCAATGAACAAGTGAAGGACAGATTTGGATGAAGGCTCTTTGGCTTGAAGGAGAACCCTGTATCCGGTCCTGATCTGGATGCAGTCCTTGAGCATTCAAAATTTGACCCAAAAATCTAACCCTTGGCTTTAGAGAATTACACTTTTCTAATTTGACAGTGACATTATATTTCACAAACCTTTTTAGAATAAATTCAACTTTACTTAGGCACTCCTCAGCTGTGTTAACTGACACTAAAATGCCGTTAAAATAAATAAAACACACTATACCTGCCAATACCTGACTAATGATGCTTTGAAAGATGGCTGAAGCCGAAGACAAACCATTTGGAAAGCGAAGGCAAAGGCACTTGTATGGGCCAGACGGATTGCTCAAGGTCAAAATCTCCTGAGAAGCTGGTTCCAACTTTAGCTGTTGGTAAGCCTGGGCGAGATTGAGTACACTGAAAATAGAACCTTGAACAGTAAACCAAGTCATCAATAACCGGTGAAGGATAGTGCTCAAGATTTAACTGAGGGTTTACTCTCACGCTGAAATCTTAACACACCCGAGCAGATTTGTTGACCCAGGGAACAATTACCAGAGGTGTTCCCCAGGTGTGACTATTGGTTTTCTGAATAAAACCGCTTTATTCCATTTCCTCAAGGGCCTTCTTGGCAGCATCACTCAAAGGAATAGGAATGACATGAGGGCCATAGAATACTGGAATGGCTCCCTCTTTCAGAACTACATTAAACTTCCACACCTTTAATATCACCTGGTACCTCTTTGAAGACTAAGAGATATTTATTCCTGAGCATGACCACCACATCACCTGCCGAACGTAGTTGATGGGAAAGATAGCATTCCAATCCACATGGATATATTTGATCCAAGATCTGTACAATAGTGAGGGGAAGGAGCCCCGAACCACTACTACAAGTAGCGTAGCAGACTGCCCCTGATAAGAAATTCTAACGGGTTTCCCACAACAGATCCAGTTCATGACCAGTGCAACCACGAAGTGGAGTGGTACTCACCAGAGGAAGTTGTTTTGAAATGTCAAAGGTACACTGGCTCACCAATAAGACTAGCACTGGCCGCTATGTCAACCTCCATGATGAGAGGTATACCATTAACTTCCTACTAAACACTGCTGTGAGCTGGTGCCTGACTAATGTTGGCCACGTACAAGTCATAAGATGGAGCAGCTTTGACAGGCACTGAAGGTATGTCCTCCTGAATTCGACGGACGCCTTCTTGATGCTGAGAGGAATTTTTGACCCTGCGAAAAACCTTAGCAATATGTCCTCTAAAATGACAGTTATGACATTGAGCATTTTTGAAAGGACAGTTAGACCTAGCATGAGGCCAACCGCAACCTGCATATGACGCACTTTGAGACTACTGATGATGGAGTCCTGACTAGTGCTGAGGTTTTGGTCCTTGACAGGAGTAGAACTTTTTCTTGAATTTCTTGTTCTTCTGTTGATATGGGCGAACCGCGTTGATGAGGTTAGGGTTGTCGCTGGCAGAGGCCGATGCAATGGCTGGTGCAGGGATCTAGTAGCGAGTGGTGAAAGCAACCATGGAGCTGAAGTTACCAACTTCATTCCTGATCTTATCGCGAACCATGTCCGACGAGATGTTGTGATAAAACTGCTACTTGAGGGCGTGGACCAAGAATGTTTCGGAGCTAAAAGTGGCAAAAATATGACTTAAGGATAGGCTGAAGGCCGCGTAGGACACTCCTGCGCACTGTTTGCGAGAACTAAAGGGAGAACGCTCTTTGTACACCCATCTTGTGGGAGCGTAGTGAATTTCGAGGAGAGTCTTTAGTAGGGCGAAAGTTTTGGTGACTGGCGAGCAGAGATTTGTTAAGACCTGGTAGGCAACTGGGCCGATGCATCTTATGAGCCAATAAGCTTTTACGTCAGCTGCAATTGTTTCAGTGGTGCAGAAATGTTCAAATCTGGCCAAATATAACTTTATGTCCTCAAGACGCGAGTCAAAAGTGGAAAACTTCGGCATGTAGAGACTGTTGGCATATTAAAATTGCTCACACGAGAGCTACACACTCAATACCAGGGTTCTTGAAATAAAAACAATCACTCGTCGCTAGTTGTAATTTTGTAACGTGCTAATTACCCATTAGCACGTAAACTAAAAGAAACTATCTTATTTATGATTATCAGTATAAATCCAAGAACTAATAAATTCTAATAATATGTGGTAGATATAAACTCACGTTGAAATCGTGTTGCTGGAAACGGCCAAGCTCAAGGAAACCTGCCCAAGTGGACGGCTACGTTCCGTAGAAAGTTCTCTACATACAGACACTTTGCTTGCTTGCAAGACTCAACTGTTATGACTGTCCGCTCCCAAATGTTGTCATCATCAGCAGTCTCCAAGCGCTAGTATATGCTCTAATTTGTCTGGAAGATCACCCCCTCCCCCATTTGTATCTTTTTCCTAACATGCCAGAGCATCTGGTATAAAACCATCACCCCTCGCTTCATATTTTATATTCTATTCTAACCACTCGTCGTGGGAACATCCTAGAAGTCATTGAGAACTGGTAGACGTACAAGTGGTGGTCACGACGTTTTACGCGTCTGTCTCGCCTCCTCGCCGCAGATTATGTAATATCAGAGACTATGTGATTTTAGATCTAGTATTTTTGTTAGGGCCTTCGTTTTCTGTTTCACTTGTCCTTATGACATAGCCTTTAATATTAGGGTTTATGATCTATTTTTCTATGTCCATAAGACATAGTTTTGAATGTCAGAGTTTCTGACCTGTTTTTCTATGTCCGTAAGACATAGTTTTGAACGTCAAAGATTCTGAACTGTTTTGCAAAGTCCATTTGACATAGTCTTAAAAATTTGGTCAATTACCCGACGCCCTATATTGTGTGGCCATGTTCCAGATGGTCTTACTTGTCTTGCTTGTGAGTCCAATTAAGGTGTTTCACACCAAACGCTCCCGATTGGAACTACAATGTCTAAAGTAACTGATATGATTCTCGTCTATAAGCGATGGAATGTTCTGTATATGGTCACGCCAAACCATTTGTAATACTTTCGTCTTTTTGAATTTAGATGAACAGATTTGTTAAACTTGTATATAACTCTTATTTTACATGCAACCCATCCTTCTTTGCATATCTTTGTTGCTGTATTCGTCACGTCTTCTATCTGAGAGGAGAAGCGGTGATACAACTTCACTATAGTTCTGGGATTGAGGAAGTTATTAGTAATTGAAAGATTTAGACATGATGGTAATAGATATAATATGCCATTATAAGACGAACACAGCCTAGCACCATCTTTACATTCTCGAGACCACAGGAAACTGAAGAGAGACAAAAGAATAACAAAAAAAACTCACAGCCTTCTGGCTGACTATTTAACAATACAGTGGTTTATGATTAAATTGTAAATGGTTGATAATAAAAAGGGTCAATTTTAGCAGTAAGAATGCAATATTAAGTTATTGTGTATAATATATAAGGAATAACTTTTTTTTTTTACAAACCAAAATGGTCAGCGAGACACTACCTATGAATTAGCCATACCTTGAATTCATTTATAATCGATCATCGTATATTTTAAGTTCACATCTCAGGTGTGCTATGCTTGTAATATTTTATTATTTATTGTTAGTTATTGTTGAACGAAATATAGATAATAGAGTATTACGGAACGAGATATACATATTTTCATAGAGTTCCAGTGATAGATGGATGTATGAAAATGAAGAAAACCAAGCTACGTAGTCGAGTAAATGTCTCGATGAGTGGTAAAAAAGAGTCGGTCACTAGTGGTTTAACTGAGGAAAAAATTCGTACTTTAGAATTGATATCTGGTGTGCCAGAAATTAAATGGCTAGAAATTTTGGATGATGAAGAACGAGATAACACAATATTTTCTATACGGGATGAGATAGTTATTAACTGTCTGGAAATAGCTTACAATAATTATCTTGCCAAACAATGCGTGAGTTTCACAGTACATTGCTCTTATTTGGCATTAATTAAAGTAATTAAGTTGAGTTTTCTCGCATGTGAACCAGGGGAAGCCAACGTGACCGATAGTTTAGTTTGGAAATCAGATGCTTCACCTCCAACATCTATAAGAGACTCGTGGGCTGGACTTTCTGTTCCACTCATGGCCAAGATTAGGGATCCAACGCCTGTTCTTATTGTTCCAGACATATCATGTTCTGACGAGGGAAAAGAATATTTTGTACCAAGTTCACCAGGAATTAAATTTGTTCCCACATTAAAGAAATCAAGACATACAACTATGTACTATTTTCTCAAGTCTGCTTGCCTTAAAACATTGAGTACAAACTCGGAGACCAATGCCTATGAACTTACAGTTCCTAGCCTCTATAGTACCAAAACTATGAATTCTTCTTCCACAGCCTCAGATATTCATGATCAAACCATCACTTTTGAACAATTGTCTCTCGCTAGGCGAGCATCCTTTACACAACTTCTGACCATGCCAAGAGATGATCTTCCAGGACAATTAGAAGCAGTACTCGACAGTTTCAAAGTGAAGATGTTAGATAGGAGAGTTGTTTCACCTGGTAGTGTTTCCCTTCCGTCGTTGACCAGCCCAATTAATTTCATACCTGACAAATTTGATATTAAAAGTCGTGTTATTAGTATGGAAACCAAACCTAGAATCGATGCCATCCGTAGCCATAAAAGTGTTAAGTTGATCCCGGAAGGTCTTCGCCCCAACAGACTGAATATTCCGCAAACATTATAACTAGGGGCTATTACTATAAGACTATCACAAAGTTTTGAAAACATTAAATAACTGAATAAGTTAAACATTGAAAATTATATTCTAATTTATTTTTAATCTGTTAAACTTCAATATTAATGTGAGTTTGTCTTTATTTTGAACGTATTTTGAACCAATTAAGGTTTTTAAAAATACATGTATTTCAGTAATTTATTTTAAGGGTTTATAAAATTTGAGAGATGAAACAGAAAATTCAGTTTTTTTATACTACGGGTACAGCTGCTTCGGTGAAGCGAACAGCTAGAGAGTGGACCTACTCCGATAACGCGGATGCCAAAAAAGAAGGAAAGTACTACTACAACTGTTTACAACAGGTGATGTGAACACAACTAATCTAGGCCTACTATAAGTATTTAACTTGGATTTTTCTAATTAAATCTCTAAAGTAGGTTTTCCTAACGGCGCACATCATGCGTTGTGTAGAGCGTGAAACGCTGCCCTTCAACGACGCATAATATACATAGCACTGCCTCATTCTCTACTCACCATAGATATATCAGTGTGTCAATGACTACTCACCAGTACCATAAAAGTGTCTCAGCATCAACTAACCAGACACACAGGAGTGTCTCAGCTTCTACTCACCAGAGACATAGCAGTGTCTCAGCTTCTACTCACCAGAGAGATAGCAGTGTCTAAGTTGCTACTCACCAGAGACATAGCCGTGTCTAATTTGCTACTCAGCAGAGACATAGCAGTGTCTCAGCTTCTACTCACTAGAGACACAGCAGTGTCTCAGACTCTACTCACCAGTTGCAGAGTTATCTCTTTTGCTCAAGAAATAGTTCAGGTGGTGAAGAATAAGAAGCGTTAGAATTAGTTTTAGGGTGTAAAACAAAAATAAAGCCGGTTCTATTAGATTTAAGATGTACCGACATAGCACTATGTCACTCTGGACTTACAAAAAGGATTTGTTTCCCCCCACCACGCTTCGGCCTGGAGCACAATCAGTTTGTATTGAGGCATATCCTTGCGGATTTATTCTAATGAGATGGCCAGAGTAACAATTTACACCCCCCCCTCTCTCTCTCTCTCTTTCCCGGCAATGGCCTTAAGAACATTACCAAGGTGCCGAATATTGACTTTGAGAAAGCTCATTTGGTCCAAGTTGTTACCACATCCAACCACAACACCTTTGAGATTGAACTGTATTGATACGTCAGTATGCTATCAGAGTGCAGTTGCTAATCTAAGTAATCTTGAATAGATTTATGACATTTTCATGAGGGGAAAAAACCCAGTGGGAATGTACTCAGCTGAAGCAAATACTAAATTGTATGTGTTCATAACTCAACATTCCCTGAGGTGGCGTTGGGCACGCCAGCCGACGCTTTCTTATAGTTAGGTTAAGAAACAGCATCTTTGTGTGGATTATTGTAAGCTGAAGGGAAGAGGTGTGGGTGGGGGCCTCCATGTAATGAAACAAAGCTCTGACCGCTGAGAGGTAGCCTATGGGTGAGGCGACTGGTTCGGTCGCAAGACTCTCTTGTATTTGAGATATGGTAACAATAGTGCTACAAACGTCTACAGAATGTACCTTAGACACAAACAAGTAGGAAACAGACTCTCAATCTTACGGGGGTTTCGTTGCGCTCCTTTTGCCAGTTTGAGACCTTCGATACTGAGCTTCCCTAGTGTCACTGTTGGGTGATGATAGGACTAACCGCAGCGATCCTAGTGTTGAAAGACTCAAGCTGCCAAAAGGAGCTCAACCATTTTAACATGGAGGTTGAGTGTCTGGGTATAATATATGTCTGTGACCTTGGGGAAGCAACCTGTTTTGCTACAAACAGATTTTCAACACTGCCAATCATAATTTTGTGAAAATTTTGTTTGGGATTGAATCGCAATGGATTTTTGTCTCAGGCACATCCTCCAAGATTGGTCTCCACCCCACGTAGGCAGGAACTTTGCACGCCCACAGGACGTTCCCTTCGTATGGGGTGGTGCGGTCAATCTTTTGGTAATAAACACGTTTGACGAAAGCATGTTTATAATAAAATAAAAAAATTGTGTAGAGTAGTTAAGATTTAAGAAAAATGACGAAAGCGTTTTTATAATAAAATTTAAAAAAAATTGTCTAAAGTAGCTAAGAATTTAAGAAAAAATAGTTTTGCAAGAAAAAAAAAATATTCAGGTTTCGAAGGTCCCTCATTGTCTACTTCTCTTCCTCTGCTTCCTCCTTAAGAAGAGAGACCTCTTATATCTGTGAGGAAAAGAAAGCATCTATTATCAAATTTATCCTGCATATGTTGGCATCACTAATGATATAATACAAGGATTTAAGGATCATTTTTACCGCAATGGAAAAATGTTGCCAGACAAATTTGTCTCCTATCGGACCGAGACAGACTGCGAATTTTTGACTGATTTATGTACCCATGTAGGGTGGTTATATACACCTAGTACTATAATTGCCACCATTGATGATCGTTGGGAAGATTCAACCATACAAGTTAAGCACCTTAAAATTGGCTTGTATAGGGCGCGAGTTTGTGCATCATCGACTGTTTGAAGGCAGTGTGCTCTAAATTTCCAGATGACCCAGGTTCCATACCTATGTAGGGTCGTTATATACAGATTTGGCTTGTATATTGTGCGAGTTTGCGTACCAAAATTTTAACAAACCCAATTTCCAAACGTATGTTGAATCGTTATTTGATTTAAAATTTGTTTCTATCCACACCTTATTTAGCTATCTTTTTAATAATTTCTTTTTATTGTTTACATTTTTACTCTTTCTTCTCATGATTTTTTTTTACATCTTTTACTATTTGTTCTGCTAATATTTTATTACCATTTTCTCTACTATTTTGTTATTATATTTCGCTACTGCCATATCTTGTGTTTACTCAGAACGTACCATATATTTTAGTGTATTTGACGTGCTCTCTAATGGATAAATATATAACTAATGTTGATTTCTGGTGTGAAAGTTTATTGTTGCCACACTGAGTGTATCCTGTTCTCCCCTAGGATAAACGTTTATGTGATTGCGGAATTATTTTGTCAGCTAAACTGTGGCACCTTAAACTTGGTGATTTTAGAGGGCTAGTTTCATGTGTGATGCAAGATCAAAGTCAATTATCTCGAAATTTCCAGAAAAACCAGGTTCCACGACTATGTAGGGTTGCTGTAGGTACCTAGTAGTACAATCCCCTCTAAGAGTGCTCGTGCCGCAATTTAAAATATAGAAACTGTGGCACCTTAAACTGGCGGTCGTACAGTGCTATTTTCGAGTCCAATATGGTTTAAAGGCATATATCAAAAAATAACGGCAAAACAAGGCTCCACACTTATTTAGGGTCATTGTATACATGTACATAGAAGTATAATTCCCACCATTTGTGCTAACTACGCAGATTCTGAGTTAATCTTAATCATAGTTAAGAGATATTCCATGTACTCTAGCGCTGTCTACGAGATGTTTTTAAACTAATTCTTTACATTACTTCCATCTATTAGAAATTTTGGAACTAAAATTCCGCCTAGTTCTATTTATTTTCTTATGTTGGCTATCAATAGTTAGGTTATTGTGGTTCTGGCAGACTTCTTGTGATCTGTGATATGAATTTGATCCTAATTTACAGTATAGGTTATTTTATAGATCCTTTAATAAAACTATTCTTATGCCATGTAGATGCTGTGTGGTATAAATTGGTTCTTTTAATAAAAACTAGAATGTTTAATTCAAGAGATAAGTTAGATTTCAGTAAAAAATCAAATATTTTGCATCTAAGCTGTAATTTTCTAATAGTAAATAAAGGTTATGATGTTGTAATCAACAGCAATAATCCGGATGAACAGGTAAACAAGTTCACTATAAAGTATCGACCAAACCTACTACATAAACTGTCCCAGGCAGATTAGACTGAATATTATAAAAATGGTTGCAAGTATGTATATAAACAGAGATAAGGAGTGGGTACAGATGCAGGCCTAAGGTTAAGTTTATAGGTACGGAGGCAAATTGATGCTTTATGGATGATCTTGGTCAGCCGGGCGATTATCTACTTATGAGTCTTCTCTAAGAAAATGTCCACAAATTATATTTTAAATTAAAATGGAGGGTTTAGTAAAATTTGTGTGTAAAGGCCCTGACACAGACTCCGTATCCGTAGGTCCGTGGTCCGTAAGAAATCAATGCCACAGTATCAGATTGCTCTGGCCGCAGAGTCCTTATTCGTAAGTCCTTACTCCGTTGAAGTTGCCCAACTTTATAAAAGAACAAATGGCAGTGAGAGAATCCGTCGCTATGGAAACATACAAAATAGAAAGATGGCTACACACAGCTATTTTAGGAACATTTTTCTAAAAATCTTAAACACCCCGGGAAGAGTGGCTTCTCGGAAAATGTGTTCTTAGAATTACCAAGTTCTCAGAAATATTGGCTTTGCTTTTGTAGATTCAACACCCCTATTATTTGGTTTATCCTTCATATACTAGCGTGATTTAATTTTCTGTAATTGATAAATTATGGATACAAGTGATTATGAACTGTATATTCTCCTAATGGATTGTGTTCGGCAAAGGCATGTTTTGTTTAGTAAAAAACTCATAAGAATTTAAAGATGCCTTAAGAAAAGAAAATGCTTGGTCAAGCATTTCAGAAATTGTCGGAATACCGGGTAATTTTTGGCTACTAGTAGGCCTACTTTTATTTTGGAATCCAAGCCCCTTTTTACAATGTTGTATTTATGAAAATTAGGAAAAAAAAAGGATGTACATGCATAAATTGCTTCTGCTTGTATATTTTTTTTATCAGGCCTACTTCTTTTTTAGGCACTTAGAAAAACCACCAAAGTTAGAAACATATTTGTAATAGTAGAACCTAGAACCACTCTATTTCCATTTTGTATTTATATTGGATTTAACTATGGGCACTAGAAAAAAAATGGGCTATTTAAATATATTGTAATCTGTCCATATGTTTTTTTAAGCCCAGTCCTTTTTAGGCACTTAGAAAATCCACCTGAACTAGAGAGAGGTTTGATGATCCAAGCACAGGGCAGCTCATTGGCAGAACATTGTCGCGCTAAGACAAGGGTCCAGGAGTCATTTTTACCATTTACAGAGACGTCTAATTAGTTTCTCTAGCTTTCAGATGTCATTTTTTAAGAAAATGTCGTGACAGTACATAAATACAGTAACTATATGCTGGTGTAACATATGATATATGTTATTCTAGCAAGGACAGGATTAAAGTTAACCGACACTTCCAACAATACAGCTTGATACTGTCAATTAAATAACACTGTGAAGTACACAAGTATATTGTGTTAGTTAATTATATGTGATAAACTGGGTTTTTTCTTTTTAAAAAGAACTAAATTAGTTTTTTGTTAAGTTTTAGCCATGTTTTTTGGTTTAAATTCAAGATTAAATTTCATATATTTGAATTAATTTAAACCATTTGTAAGTAATAAGTTATACTTTTGATTAAAGAACATACATCTTGCTCAAAATTATAATTTACTGGCAAATTAAGAGCCGTTTCACAAAATATGGTATTAATTTGTATGGAATTATCTATGGCAATTCCCCTTCAGAAGGGGTTTTCCCAGGGAACGGTTCATTACTCATTAGGTTAAATGAAATACATCTTTCAATTATTTAAATAGGCTAATTTTACAGTTTCTCATGTAATTAAACTCCCATCAGTAATTGGATTACCCTTCAAAGAGCCAATCTGCTTTAAATCGAACAACATTGGCTTCAAGCCCAATTTATACTAAGCCTAACTATTTTATGTTTAGACCTTCAAACAATGATCCAAGAGTTTTTATTGAGACATTTCAAATGGATCTTGTTTTTAACTTATTGTGTCTACACAGGTATCGTTACAACTCCAACTTCGAAAGCTGTACCCAGAACTGGTTAATCCCGGATTAAAACATGATTTCTATTTTGTCCATCGGTTGGACTATGCCACAAGTGGTGTTATCTGCCTTGCATTGAATAAAAAAGCCTGTTCAGAAGCCACATTATGTTTTCACCAGAGAAAAACAAAGAAATATTACCTGGCTGTTTTACGAGGACATGTATCAAAAGAACTGATATACATAAATGAGGCAATCGGGGAGGATTCCCAAGAAGAGCATGGGAGCCATCGCATGTGTACGCCCTCCGACCTTAACTGCACATCCCCACGACCTGCCCAAACACGGATGTTAATCCTACAGCGAGGCTTGTTTGACAATTATCCTGCCACAAAAGTAATACTTAGACCAATCACAGGTCGCCGCCACCAACTGCGTGTTCACTGCGCCCACATTGGTCATACAATCGTGGGCGATTACACATACAGCAATCGCAAGGATGTTCTACCCTATAGAACTTTCCTACACTCTTACAGGTATGTCAATGAAACTATGATTTATGTTGTTTGATGTCTCTAAGCCCATATGAAGGGATTTATTTCTTAAATCCCACTTGAATGCCTAGATAATTAAAGCTCACTTGGAATCCATTATATTTTAAAAGCTGAGATCTATACAACAATTTTAAAGCCCCGCAGTACCTAGGCCCAATACAACAGCTACTACAGTTATTCCTTGTTATTGTCCTCCTAAACATGAATAACTATGCTGCGTAAAGTATTAGCATGCTTTCCCAACAGGCTACGTTTACCTTAAAGATATCAAGCTTACCTTTACATATTACATACACTATGGCGTAAGTCATAAGTCATCACTGCCAAACAACCATTTCACATCTGCAACTATAAATCCATCATATTTTTAATGTGTACAGTATAATTGTTTACTTTAATCACTTTATGTAACTTTTTTCCAAAACTTTATAACACATTAATTTACTATGGGAATACGTGCTTTGACTAACACGGTTTTGCCCAACACTTCATATTAATACGAGTGATATCCATATTGTATTATTTTAAATTGCTGTATTGATAGATATAGTTAAATATTTTAAAAAGTTGTAATATAGGTATATTTAATGAACAATAAAAGATGGAAAATTAGAATATGGCACTAAGAAACCAAGGTAAGAAGGCTGGACCATTCAATCATTTAATAACCAAGTGGGCTACAACGTTTGCTAGGTTAATGTGATGGCCTTTGAAGGAACTATAAAGTGTTTGTTGTTGTTGTTGTTTAGATTGGTCCTACCCAACAATGTCGAGCTCCTTGATATCCAGACTCACGATCCTTTCACGAGTAATGATCCTAGAAACTGCTGGTGCCCCGTCGAGACTGTGAATATACTGGATGACCGTGTATTTGAGAAGTTGGACATAGATCAACAAATAGTCTCGCTTACTATGTAACATTTTGAACAAATAAAAACTTTAATAAAATAAAATTGTATTTAATCAATGTCTAACCATGTTACAACAAGCTCGATCAAATGGGAGGACACTCGCCCTCTGCCTTGTTGAACTTTCTGGATCACATGTGCCACAACCTCCTCTCCCTAGAACTCAATGGAGATACGATCCAATGGTCCGCTCGTGAAGGACGCCCCACCCAGAAACAAACTAGTAACGGCAACTCCACAAGTTTAGTTTTCGTTTCCGCCACCTGGATGGTTCCGGGACTTTCTACGAGTTCCTCGAGTCACTGCATTCCTTCCTACGCGCTCCATTTTTTCCCTCCCTTTGTGGGCATGTCTTGTATTCGTGTCGGCTATATATTGCGATGTTTCTTTTACACAGTTACTCATTGTATCACTGGATTACTAGGTGAGAGCAACAAATTAAGCTTACATTAATTATATTCTTACAAAATTCTCTTTCGGTTATATTATGGGGAACCTTTCAAAATTATTATTTTCGAACTTATTAATTTAAATTTCTATTTCGGGATGGGTTTTTTTTTGTATCAGCGTGGTTCCTATAAAAAAAATCAGGATATATACACTAATACATGTTAGCCGATAGAAAGAAAAAAAAATTAGAATTTTTTTCTAAAATAACAGTATTTTTCTAAAGAATTATTTTGATCGTGACCAAATAAATAATGAACATTTTGCTGCAAATTAAGAACTGTATGTGTGCGTGCATGTGTGTGTGCGCGCATGTGTGTAGATGTATACCTACATGCCTGATGTGAAGAATTAAATGAAGATATATATAAGACTTGTTATAGTTGAAATTAGTAGTATATGTTATAAATTAGCTGTTATCCAATTTGTTATATTTAAAGTAACAAAAGATATATTAAGTAATTTCACTTGTACCTCATTAAAATAATGATTATTTAAGGAACAAAGACACTTTTAATGTGTTCATAATCAAATTTCCAAGCTTTAATCAGCATCTTTTGAAAACAAACTAGGAAAATAAGAAACAATAATTAATTACATAAGAAACCTAACTAATGAATTAACACAGTAAGAATATTTTGATATCTAAATCTATCAATTAATATAACTTATAGGAAAAAAACAATTTCTTTGATTGGTCAATTGTTTGATCATGTGATAGGGCTATATATAATACAGTAAAACCTTGGATTGCGAGCATAATTCGTTTCGTAAACGTGTTCGTAATACAAAGCACTCGTATATCAAAGCAAATTTCCCCCCTAAGAAATAATGGAAACTCAGATGATTCGTCCCACAACCCAAAAATATTTAATCTAAGAAAGATTAATACCTTTTTTATTTTCGTTATTTAAATGTAACTGTACTGTAATCAAATTTAGTTATTAAATTTAATGGTGGCTAGTGTGAGGTGGACGAGAGAGATGAGAGGAGGAGATGTGTGTTATTGTTTAGGACGACTTTCACTGTCACTAACGGAATCACTGCTATATGTTGGATCACTGGAATATTTTTCTTTTTAAGAAATAATGGAAACTCAGATGATTCGTCCCACAACCCAAAAATATTTAATCTAAGAAAGATTAATACCTTTTTTATTTTCGTTATTTAAATGTAACTGTACTGTAATCAAATTTAGTTATTAAATTTAATGGTGGCTAGTGTGAGGTGGACGAGAGAGATGAGAGGAGGAGATGTGTGTTATTGTTTAGGACGACTTTCACTGTCACTAACGGAATCACTGCTATATGTTGGATCACTGGAATATTTTTCTTTTTGTGCGACTTTAACAAAGAACCTATCCAATGACACTGCTCGGCAGACAAAGCGTAACTGAAGTAGTACTACTCGTATTGCAAGATATTGCTCGTTTATCAAGTTAAAATTTATTGAAAATTTTTGTTCGTCTTACAAAACACTCGCAGACCAAGTTACTCGCAATCCAAGGTTTTACTGTATAGAGAATAATACATTATTTCTATTAAACTCTAGATTGATTCATATACAAAAAAACAAGAACAAAAAAACCTCAATTCAATCAATCAAATGAGAAAGGTGATTACTAATTCACAATCAACAAATAATAACAATATTTACTTAATATAATGACTTTGTAAATTTAAAATCAATTATGTTATATTTTAAGGAACAAATAAATGTATATAGTGTGAAGCTTATTTCTATCATTCTCAATTTTTATTTATTTTTTAATATATATTCATTAAATTTAAAAAGTTGATATATACATCTAAGTTAACCCAAACAGGTACCAAGACAAGTTGAAAAAAAAACCACTTGAGATGTTCTTTAAATATTTTAAATTATAGTTTAAATGTCATCACTCAATTTTATTTCGATTATTTTAGATTTATTGACTTAATTTTATTTGGTTATTTAGAAAGATATTACATAATGATGAGTTACATACCCTGTACTAATCACAAGACATTGTTAGGACAAACAAGTCTTACATTGCGGTGGGCAGGACATGCAGCGCTAATGTGAGATTCTAGAACCTTGTTCAGGGACTGACTGACAAAACCAATAGGAAGATCTAGACGGAGATGGGAGGATAAAATTAGAGTGGTCCTGAAAGAGCTTGGTTGTAATGAGGTGGACTGGATAGAACTAGCTCAAGATAAATATAGGTGGCATAATTTGGTAAGTGTGGTAATGGACTTTTGAGTTCCTAATGCCAAAGCGTAAGTAAGGTATTTAACTTTCTTCTAAACCAAAGTGTTTTCCAAGATAATCACTAAGATTGGGTTGAAGAAAAGGAAACTAATATTGGGAGCTTGGTAAAGAAAGAGAATTTAATTGAGAAGCGCTAAAATTGAAAGAAAGTGCGAACCCAAGGCTAAATAAGCTTATTCCGTCCATGTTTTGAGATAAGTCAAATAAAGGAAACAAAATAATTCACTGTGGCATAATGAAGAGTTTAAATTTTATAATATTATGTAGGAGAAATCAAAGCATAAATAATATTAGATTTGTTGACTTAATTTTATTTGGTTATTTAGAAAGATATTACATAATGATGAGTTACATACCCTGTACTCATCACAAGACATTGTTAGGACAAACAAGTCTTACATTACGGTGGGCAGGACATGAATGTGAGATTCTAGAACCTTGTTCAGGGACTGACTGACAAAACCAATTGGAAGATCTAGACGGAGATGGGAGGATAAAATTAGAGTGGTCCTGAAAGAGCTTGGTTGTAATGAGGTGGACTGGTTAAAACTAACTCAAGATAGGGATAGGTGGCGTACTTTTGTAAGTGCGGCAATTAACTTTTGAGTTCCTAATGCCAAAGCGTAAGTAAGGTATTAAACTTTCTTCTAAACCAAAAGTGTTTTCCAAGATAATCACTAAGATTGGGTTGAAGAAAAGGAAACTAATATTGGGGGGTTGGTAAAGAAAGAGAATTTAAATGAGAAGCGCTAAAATTGAAAGAAAGTGCGAACCCAAGGCTAAATTATTCCGTCCATGTTTTGAGATAAGTCAAACAACGGAAACAAAATAATGCATTGTGGCATAATGAATAATTTAAATTCTATTATATTATGTAGGAGGAATCAAAGCATAAATAATATTAAAATAAAGGAGAACAGGTAGTTGTCGTTTTGCTAAACCAATTTACTATTTATTTGGTTGAAAATCAACACTTTTTATGGTACCAAGTCCATAGTAAATGGCTAAGCATCAAACAAATATTACGTTTAGACAATGAGATGCCTCTCTAGTTGTCATTGCGGTATATTGCTTGCCCACTTTCCCACAGGGCATTAGGATGTGATGAAACACTTTACAAAACAAGCCAATAAAGGAGGGAAAATACAAAACAAAGATTATAAAATAAAATTAGTATTTCAAGAATTCCTGCACAGCTACTTAAATAACTAACTTGACTCTTCATAAGGGATAGCCAAATTTCTTGTAGTCTTCTTTTGTGATGGGCAATGTGATGTAATCATAACAGTCGGCTATTGTGAACTGGGCAATGCTTTCGATGATGAACTCAAGATAGAAGGACGGAACCTTGAACTCGTTATACAGTTCTGTCGGATCAAATCAAACATTACACATTACCATCAACACATTAAACAGGTACACATCAGTTGGCCTACATCTTACGACAATAATTGTCTTACTTCAAATTTAAAATATAAAGTTGAGAAATATTTAGTTTGATATAAAATTTATAAGTTTTATAAAGAGAAAAAAAAAACTTGTTTATAGATTAACTGCCTCAACAAGTCGTGAATAACAAAACAATTTCTAATATTCCCCAGTAATGATTGTGGGTTCAAACATTAAGTAGTGTGGTGGTCAAGGTTGAGCTTGGTGTGAATGTGTATTGTCCAGACCATTAATATGAGTTAGCATTGTATGTAAATGTATGTTCCCAGAGACACCTCCTACACTACCGTTTGGTCTCCCCTAATCCCTTTCCTTCAATCATGGCGACTAACGGAAGCTGGACCACCCCAAGGAGACATGTGGGAAGAGCTTAGCTACAGAGACGGACATGGCTTCAGTGCGATTTCATCTTTCCACAGCTGTGTATAGCGCTGTCAGAGTTGTCTCCTACTAGAGTTGGGAACATAATGTCAACTATAATTAGCTCATAGCAACAAGGATGTTGTCTATTGACCGTCCAACCACAGAGCTGGATTCCTTCATCTTGACAAAAGGGGGTATAGAGATTTGTAGCACATGTGGATATATTACAAATGTGATTGTTAAATAATAGTACTCACACAATTACTCCCCAAGAGACTTGACCCGCCCTACCCGCTTCAACATTCCCGTTAGACTAACGAGAGTGCTAGTAAGGACCGGCGCAGCGTGTCACACCAGATGACATCACGAGTGTCCACGCTACAGGTGCCTTGAGAGCCTGGTGGAATGCTATGGATGCTCTAAGACCATAATAGAAGCTTTGAGAGTGTTCCATAACTAGAGCAATCTGGGCGAGCGGAAAGTGTTCCATCGGTTCCGTGTTCCTCTTCCTTTACCCATCTCTGCCCTCCTTTGAATTCCCCTCTAAGTGTCTCTGGAATTATGTGATGACTTTGAGGACTATAAATGGGCATGTTTCGTCTGTGTTGGTGCTTGTAATACCACTGTTGACCTCTTTGTTAAGTTAAGGGCTACCATCAGGCAGGCTTAAAATCTTGTATTCACAATTCTCTATCAACTTAAAATTCTTGTTCTTTGTTAGACCTTTCCAAATTATACTTTCAGATTCAATATTAAATATAAATGTATTTATTCAAATATTAAATTTAAGATCATATTTCTGAGGCCACTATAGTAATATGTTTGTTACAACTTGCTTTGTCTTGAGGCCACTATGTGGCATTAGTATTTTTCTAAATATCTTCTTTCTTATAAAATGACACCATATTGGGTGTGTATAGAAATGGCTTATGTAACCGTGATGTTGTACTAGGTGTGCAAATTAGCTACTCCTTTATAGTGATTTGTCAAATGAGATTAGCTATAATCTATTAACGTTTGTTACGAATCTGATATGGCATTTTTTATAACTTTAACTCTCACTACTTAACAATGGAATTGAGCTGAAATATTATACTGTGGGTGATTTGTTTATGGCTTCAATTCAATTGTTCCCATTTTGGGGCTATTTAGGGTGGGGGGTTATAATATTATTGCATCACTTGTGATATCTATATTCAAATGAAACAACTAACAATATGTACTTCCTAAGGATCCACAAAGTTATTAACTTTATATTTTAGGCTAAAAATGACTTTCTGTGAAGTTACTTTTTAGGCCAAATTACTTATGGTGAACTTAACAATGTTGACTTTCTAAATGACATGAGGCCAACTGTTGCGTCCCTTTTTGAACTAATTTAGCAATGTTCAGTTAGTTATGATACAGGTGAATTTAGCTAATTGTTCTTGAAATTACACATTTAGGTGCATTACAGTAATTAGAGGCACTAGCAAACATTTCAGGAGATGTGTTTTTACTAATTTTTACTTGAAATGATTATTAAAACGTATTTAAAGTTAATTTTAGCATTTTTTAAAATTCATAATACATGCAATAAATAAAACAAAATCAAATATTTTCATAAAATTTACTACTTGACCTTTTAAATGTATATAACGGTCATTTTTGTTGTTTTAAATGTGATTTAATGATAACATTCCAACAACAAAAGACGTTCATTCAATCTAGTATGTATTTCCCTTAACCAAAGAACATTGTTATAAGATGGCTTTGAACCAACTACTATAACAGCCATATT
>CABFWB010004729.1:25557-49924 GCA_902151455.1 Timema bartmani | reverse complement strand
TTTTTTTTTTTTTTGTAAATATATTTTCAGGTAGTCAAACCATAACTTGGACCGAACAGTTATTTTTAAGGAACTAGAACTTGAACAGGAACCCAAAAAGTAAATTGCTTAAGAACTGGAATCGGTATGTATTTTTGAGATTAATAAAGGATTTTAACAATTCAGATTATAGCTTTTTATATCAAATAATTTACATGTTATTACATGTTAATTACATGTTATGCCCTTTCTTTCTGAAACGTAATTTTAATTTTGAAAATAAAACTCCCTCTTTTCCTCAGGAATTTTTGTGAGTGTAGGATATACACTAGAGTCGCGATTATCCGGCCTAAAGTGACGGAATTCTGGCCCGGATAATACAGAATCCGAGTGTAAACAGTTTTCAGTATGGGTCTGTCTATTTTTATTTTTTTTACAGAACATTTAACTCTGTTTTAATAAAAATCTGGCCATTTTCTGATTGCGATGTAAATAAAAAAATGAATACAGTAATTGTAAGGGGACATTAGAAATTAAACGGGAAAATATTTTTTTTAAATTTACTATAAGGTACTTTTATTTTGAAAATGAAACATCGGCTACAAAGCAAGAACAACAATTGAAAATAGAGCGTCAAATGGATAACATTATAAATTCAGTAAATGTTGAATATGTACCGGTTTGTTTATTTTAAAACACACTTGTTAACCCGGAGAACCGGGCCGGATAATTGTTACTCTAGTATATATTTTTTCTAATGGGATTATAGAGATATCAATTAGAACTTTGCAGTAAGTCCTGATAAGGTCAGAGTCTTGAGAAATGATTATTGTCACATTGTGTAGGGTTTTCTCATTTTATTATTTAAACTAAGAACTTAGGAAGATGTATTTAACTTTGAATAATAGCAAACATACATAAGAAATAATTTAACCTATGAAATAATTATATTCACTTTTGATGCGAAACATTGCGTAGCACAGGTTGTACAAGGGGAAAGGAAAAATAAGGGGGGGGGGGTCAAAATTGGTAATAGAAAAACCATTACGTGGCTTACAGAGCTGTTAATGGTTTATTTTATCTTTTTTTTAAAAAAATAGACTCAATTACCTATTGTAATTTACCACTTAACGAAAAGTTGCAATGCTAACTATTTCACAGAGCTAAAGTTTTCGATTTTCGCTATGAATCAAACATAAGGAAATTTGGTTGTTTGTATTATTTGTACATTCGTTTAAGTTGCCTCGTGCTAAATTACTATGATCTCCTGATGTTCTTGTTTGTTAGCGAGAGACATCTATGAGAAGGGTTTGAAAGCTAAAGAGTAGTTTTGGATTGTGTACGAAGTGCTACTTCCTAAAGTGTTATGTTATCCTAATACAGAAGGGGGCCCGAAGAGACTAGCTGGATCTTCTTTTGTAGGTGATAAAAAAAAAAGCTTTCGAGGGTGGGGCAGGCTGGTCAATCAATCTTGACAATATTAACGAGACCGGGAGGCCCCTCTTTGATCGATTTGGCTTTCATATTAAATTACGAATCAACAATCTTGCAATAAATAACAAACACTTCCTTAACTGATACACAAAATTGTATTTCTTTTAAAAGAATACTAAAAATAAAGTATATATATTCTCATGTAGAAATTCACATCAGCAGTCGTGGCCGAGTGGTTAAGGCGTCTGACTAGAAATCAGATTCCCTCTGGGAGCGTAGGTTCGAATCCTACCGACTGCGAGATCATTTTATTATCATTTCACGAAAGAATAAACCCATCAAGAATAGCAATATTTTTATAATCTGATCTGATCCCATCAGATTTTTAAAGCTTATTTTACGAATTTACTGAAATCGTAGATTATATCATGTTTTATTGACAAGTTTAAAAAACCCTTCACCAAATAATAATAATAAATTACATAATGTATATACATTTTATACTAAAAAAATAATCTATTGTTTGTTGTAGAACCTAATTAATATGAGTAGCTAACTCAACTCCGAAGAGGGAGGGAATGGTGAGTGAAAATAAAATAATAATCAATCAATTAATTATTCCTTGTCGATATTTTTAAATGTCGTTCGTTGTTGTTGCTGTATGAAAGACGGAAGGCGCGTTCTGTGAGAAATTTGATTAGTAAACCAGAAAAAAGAAGACGTTGGTTAGACTGCCAATCTTTGTTTATAACTTAAATATAGAAACTATAGTATTATTATATAGTATTATTAGATGTTATAATTCCTACAATTGAACCTAAATGAGTAGTGAATGGGTTAGGAAAATATTTGGCATAGAATAAACTTAGCTCTCCCCTCAAATAAAACAATACTTTTTAATACTTTGAATTTTTTATTTTGTTAAAGAAAGTAGCTTACAATATTTTCTTTGAAATGAGTGATCTTATTGTGGGGCTATAAACGATCAATACTACTAAATGTGACATCGAATTCATTAAATTAACTTATTAGGTAAAATAAAATAATGATATGGAACATAAATCTAACCTGTTTCAATAAAAATGCAGTTTCACGAAATATACGTACGCAAAATTACAACTAAAGCAAACCCTATTTTAATTACGTCACACACACACACTTTGGTTCACTGCTCAGCTATGAGTTTAGTTTTTAAAAAAGTATATGTTTTATTCAATAGCATAGTTAGATTAACAATATAACTCAAATATAATCGAAACATAAGTTACGTGAAATAAACAAATACTATATAAAAATATATTGAATGTACTTGTGAAAAGCTTGAAATGCGCCCTCCAAACAAACTTCGAACCACTCATAATAATTTTATATACAATAAGGTTTAATATATGTTCATCAATAAGGTGATACTAGCGCTAGGCTATAACCGTCGTAAACTAGAAACTATCTATACCAGTTTCTCAAATCGTGGTAGGCTTAATGATTATTTTAAAGTATGACCTCCTCAGCTTGATGTTATTCTAATAAAAAAGGGGGCTTGAAAAGACTAGTTGGAGCAGCTCTCCGAGTTCAACTACTTGACCGGTGGGTGCGTTGCGTTGTAGGATGGTTTGTTTGTTTACTTGATGTTAGTTTGCCTCAAATCAGATTCTCTTTGGAATCATTTGTTCCGAGTCCTTATGATTGTGGTAATTTTTTAAAATGTATATTTTGCTCCAACTAATTAATTATAATAATTTCAATTGAAGACAGCATAGCATTAATGAACAAACAAAAAACTACTTATCTATTTATTTGTGTAACATGTTTAAAATTTACTACCGTTGTAGGCCACTAAAGTTGTTTTAAATTTCTAAGAGAAGCTCAAGCAAATGAGTGAGATCTTTTAAGTTTTGTAATCCTTAGAAATTACCTTTTAACATTTTTACATTAAATTAAATTATAAACAAAATTAATGTTTTTTCTCTCTGTGAATTGTGGTAGTAAGTAAGTAGAAGATCCTGTTGTTGCTGACAAAATAACTGTGCGCGAGTAACGTTCTTGTCTTCTCTGCGGGAAATTCTATTAGAGAAACAGGAGTTGAAAGAGCTTTCACAAACCAAATGACTTCTTGCCTCCTGTTCACCTGATACAAGCGTGGTATTGAAACTGAGACACCCATCCATCCATCACGTATAGCAATTTTTTTGTTTATTAATTTAATTTTATTAGTGGATCCACCGGGAAGGAAGTAATGTAGATTTTAAAAAAATAGACCTGAAATCAAAATGTTTGTACATTTGCAGCGTTGTAGATTATTTAAAGGTAAAACTAAGTATTCCATATATCGACATTCTTACGTATTTCCAATCGTTCGAAAGCCGATAGATAGATCTTAGAGGTTGAAGTTGGAGGGAGAACAGATCGGCCGGCCACCTACCCTCAGGGTGAGTTCATCCACCCATGGTTTTCATTCTATTCTAAAGGCCAATCAATAGTAACGAATATGTTACAACTGCGTACATCCAAGAAATAGCGACTATTGCGTACAGTTGTTTATTTTTCTACCCGAGTTGGCCTTAAATGAAATTATATGATGTAAACTCACACAGCTTCCTATCCTAACCAAACCTAACTGCTTGTTACCACACCCAAGTGTAAAAGAAATAAGACGTCACAAAATAAAGGGCCTAATAAAGCTCAAATTACTATTTAAATAATAACAATTACTATTATACAAACCTAACCCTAAAACCTTCAATAATTTATACATATAGGCCCTATATAGTTATGGTTCGTACCCAACCTAACTTAACCTAACCTTTCATGTGTTAATAAATTAAAATTTCAAATAATATTGATCACACAAAAAAAAATTGACCCCCACCTGGGTCGCCCACCTGCTCGACACTTTGGGCGCAATTGTCGCTGTACGCAATTGTCTCTGCACGCAATTGTCGCGGTAAGGATTTGTCAGGACACCATACTAACAGGCTGGACAAGTACGGGGAAAATACAGATAACAATCCTTCAAATTCAAATTAAAACTTTATGTACAATCAATAACAACAATATATGATTTAGTAGTAGCTTAGTAACAATAATAATATAGAAGAAAAAAAAATCAAGAAACAAAAAAACAAGGAGCGAATCTAATAATAATAAGTTATTCGTATTACATAAAAAGTTATATTTAAAAAATTGATTTAACATTAAAACATTCTGTTGAAAATTTAATGTACCACTTGAAAAATGTATTATGTTTGTACACAACAAATAAAAAAAATGTGTGTGCTTCCAGTTTTGTTTAGAAAAAAGGTACGCACAAAGAAAGGATGTTTTAAAATCTCCTCCCATAATCCACCTTTTATCCTCCCCGGTTAATACAATATTTTGTTTTGTATTCCTCATCAACGCCTTAGCTTTTTTGAGTTTTAAAGTTCGTAACATCTACATTCTCTATTATTTTGCTAAAAATAACTTTAAAATGCTTTAAGAAAGATTTAAGAATTAAAAAAATAAAATAAATCCTTGGCATCTGGGGATTTCAAAATTAACCGCCTCAAGAAGAAAACTCGACCCCCCCTAACCCCTGTCCCACTCCTCCCACACTTTCTCCCCCCGTTCTTGAAAAAAATTACTGGATACGGCCCTAAAAATAATAACTTCAAGCTTATTAATTTTATAAAAAAAAGGGCCTAATTGATCATTTTAATATGACCTTGTTCTAGAATGAGAACTGGTTTGGTGTCGTAGAACAGTTCAGGAAGATCGCTTCCGTTGTCAGAGGTCCATCTGGAAATATACTTATTTTTTAAATATTGTATTTGATAAAAAAAATACTTACTAAGCACACATCAAAACATAATAATACTTCCCTCTTCGGTGGACGCGTGGTCTAACGCGCTACTACTCGCGAGGGACTAGACTGCCGATGACCGGGAGATCGAGGTTCGAATCTCGGTCGGGTGTACTGAGGGTGGTTTTCCCAAAATGGTTTTCCACTTTCCCTCCAGCCAAATGCAGGTGTACTTCTACTAAATATAGCCTTCCGAATCCCTAAAAACCATTAGCGTAATAAGTGCACAAGCGGATCACCCGAACGGGTAGTAAGACTTTGACATATTCATACGCCAAGTCATGTGATCTGCAGCTGTAACTTATATACCTCACGTGGGAATGTTATGTTCGTTGATACCTGACCAACGAGCGTTCTACTGAGTGATGAGGACTTATTCAAAGGTACAGTTTAAATTAGCTCTGCTTACACTGGCAACAATCCACGACATGACACTGCCGAACAAGTACAGCTCAATTTTAATAAGAAGGCCATTTTATCAGATGTAAACATATATTTTTTATGCGGTCAAAATTGATAACATTTTACTATACTAGTATTGTAGAGGAGAGAGGAAGGAACAGGAGAGTAATAAGAGAGAGAGGAAGGAACAGGAGAGTAATAAGAGAGAGAGGAAGGAACAGGAGAGTAATAAGAGAGAGAGGAAGGCAAACAGAAGTGTGAGAAGCCTGGTTTGTATCAAGGATACACCAGACAAGTGCAAGGGAGTGATCTACAGCTCCTATATCTGCCAATACGGACGTACGCTGCAGAAACGTGGGCAATAGAGGAACGGGAGGGAAACAGAATACAGGAGAGTTAAATGACAGGATTGGTGTGACAAAATGTGACGGGATGATAAACAAGAGAGTAAGAGGAATAGTAAAGGAAGAGCCAGGACAGGATGGAGAAGGCACGACTAAGGAGGAATGACCATGTGAGAAGAATGGAGAGGGAAAGGATATCCAGGAGGATATGGAGGTGGGGGGAGTAGGAGAGGCCGAGAGGAAGACCAAGGGACAGATGGATGAAGGGAGTAAGGAGGAGTGTGGAGGATAGAGGAGAGGACTGGGTCAAGGTGGAGGGAGAGAGGTGGTTGGAGGAAAGGAGGCGGTGGAGAGGCTCATGTTCCAAACAGACCCAGCCAGCGGCTGGAAGCTGTTTATGATGATGATGATGATAATTTTTATAGCTATTGATAATAGATATGAAAGGTGACAGCTGCAAAAAAAACATGACTCGACGTAATAACACGTGAAAGTAGATTTCGTAACTTTTTTTATGTGTCGTATAAGGTCCTTCCTTTGAAAATTGGATTGTATAAAAGAAGCTATAAAGATAAGAATGACATTTACAGAGAAAGTGATGGTATTGAAACTGACCCAGATCATACCAGCCATTTGCGACGCCGGCGTCTGTTCTTGCGGAGTTGATGGCGTTGCGTAGAGCGATGAACACCGAAACAGCTAAGCACAAAGCAGGTTCTCCAGTACCTAAAAAAAAAAAAATCAAGATAGATTCAGGAGTTCTTTCAACCAAAGACGCTCGCAGACACAATGCTTTGCGAGTAAAGTAGAGAGTCAGAAATTCAGACATCAAATACCTGAATCGTTGGTAACTCGGATCATCAAGAAAAAATATTATTTATAAAAATAACCACAGTGGTAAAAATATCATATATATGACCGTCAAAAAAATGCACCTCAACCCTTGTTAAAAAAAAGTTGGAGACTTTTTTTCCTTGTTATATTTTTTCCTTATCATATTCCTTCAGAACTTGAGATGTTTAGCAACAACAAAAACAATGTGTGTAAGTTCGTTGTTTAAATAAAGCGAGAATGTGTCTACCTTTATTAACACTAAGTTTTCGTAAGCATCCCGTCTATGCTTATTTTTTATTTTTGGCATCAGAACTGTATTTCCGAAAATCCGGACAAATCGATAATCCGGATTAGTCCGAATTATCGCCGCTCTACTCTACTAGAACATCATTCTTAAACCGCTTGAGTTCCATTTTAGTGAATAATTTGTTTTCAAACCGTTCAAACTTATTGGCTGTTTTTCTTGAATTGTAGAGCTACGTTACGTTAATCCTGATCACACTTTATGTTTGTTTACGTTATGTTAACCCTGATAGCACCATATGCTTATTTACGTTACGTTAATCCTGATCACACCGTATGTTTTTTTGCGTTACGCTAACCCTGATAGCACCATATGCTTATTTACGTTACGTTAACCCTGATAGCACAATATGCTTATTTACGTTACGTTAATCCTGATCACACCATTTGTTTTTTTGCGTTACGTTAATCCTGATCACACCGTATGTTTATTTACGTTACGTTGATCCTGATCACATTTTATGTTTATTTACGTTACGTTAACCCTGATAGCACCATATGCTTATTTACGTTACGTTAATCCTGATCACACTTTATGTTTGTTTACGTTACGTTAATCCTGATCACACCTTATGTTTATTTACGTTACGTTAATCCTGATCACACCTTATGTTTATTTATGTTACGTTAACCCAGATAACACCATATGCTTATTTACGTTACGTTAATCCTGATCACACCGTATGTTTATTTACGTTACGTTAACCCTTATAACACCATATACTTATTTACGTTACGTTAATCCTAATCACACTTTATGTTTGTTTACGTTACGTTAATCCTGATCACACTTTATGTTTATTTACGTTACGTTAATCCTGATCACACTTTATGTTTATTTACGTTACGTTAATCCGAACTATACACTATGCTTCTTTAAGTTATGTGAACGTTAATTTGATCGTGATCACGGATAATACACATACCTTTTGATCTTGCGACGCCGACAGGATTTGGGCTGTCCTTTTTCAAGGTGACTCGGAAATCAATAGGAATGTCTTTCATTCCAGGTGGGTAGTAGTTCTGAGAGGGCAAAAAATATTATCATTAAAAACATTATTTCTCTTCACAATGTATATCTATTTAAAATGGTGAAGTCTGTTGATCAGACTAGATGAGTCAAGGCTGCGACATTCTAGTGACGTCATTAGTGAACTAATTTCATCCTGTGACTAATACAGGGTCAAGGGACTTTGTTACACAATCACAAGCGGGATTGTGACGTCATCAAGTTCAAGTAGAAAGGGCGATACCTCAGCACGATTTGACCTTTGGTCCTGTGACCTACTTTAAAGTCATCTAGATTATATCTATATAATATAACGTGTTGCAACAGGTCATTAGCCTCCCATGATTACATTATTCCCGACAAACTAAAACACTTCCGTCTTGACCAGTGACTTCATATGACACGTCCTTTCAACAGATATGGAGAAGTGTCGCAGACCTGATTGTGAAACTTGAATCTGACATTCAAACTACGTACCCGCAGACGCTATCATGACGTCACAAGATTGACAACCCAATTAATATGACATTAGTATGACGACGACATCATGACGAAGCGAGTGTCGACTCACCCAAGTCCTGTTGGTCAGGACAGCCCCACCGGTCGGGTCGTAGACAATGTCCTCGTGTGTCCACACTCCCATCCCCATCACGAACGCCCCCATCACCTGCCCGACGTCAATCAAAGGGCTGATACTCTGACCCGCGTCCTCCAAGATATCAACCCTTTTCACCTGAAACAAAGGAACCATCCGATACCTTGCTACGGGCTCTCCCTTGAGATCAACAGCACTAAACTGGATATAATCTCTGAAGGTACTGCATGGTTACTATTGGGGAAACAGCGTGTCATTCTCTTGTTTTCCTGCGTTCATTCTTCCCTTATCTTTTTTACATCCATTCCTGTTTCCGGCCTGTTCCTGTTCCGGTATTCAAGCCATATATTTCCCATTTGCGGCTTGCTAGGCCTGTCGTAGCTTCATATGCTTTATAATATAACTTGAGACTAGGACAGGCACAACATCCATTCCCCCACCCGTTAATTTGTCAATGCGAAAGGGTATGACCATATTTTCATCAATGATACATTTTCGGTCATGCTGGGGATAGTGCCCGGGACCCATGCGTCAGTCGACAGACACGCTACCGATTGAACTAAGGTGTCAATCTTCCCTTAAATATAAGACAATTTTGCAACATTGGTTCGTCGATGTTGCCAGTATCTCCTTCTCACCCCCCAGCACACCACCAGTATAAGATTGTAAGCTTAACAACATGACCTGTTACATTATTGTGTTTGTGATCGTATCAGCGAGACTGTTGAGAAACATGATGACTTAGTTGTGGTTTTTTTGTCATTCAAATATCAAAATAAATATTTTAAATTAAACTTTGCTGTTTTTTCTTATTTTAGGATTTTTTGTTTATTTTTTCAAATGAAATATTGTATGCCTAAAAAGGTTCGTAGCCCCAATGTACTGTGCCTGTTTAGCTTACGAGCGTGCATCACATGCCCATCAACTCTGTGATACAGTCGGGTATAAATCGTAAATTTATACGAACACTATTACAAGTGGATCATTCATTTCTGACTAAACAATTATTGTGGAGATGAAGAGTTAATAGAAGTTCCTAATACAGAACATTGTTGAAATATTAAATGATATTTGGATAAAAACAGCCTTGAAAAGGCCGGTTTTGACCATTTTAGGATTAATTCCTAGATAAGCACGATGCACAAATATTTATTCTGTCATAACAGGGACATACTGTAGTTATTAACAAGTAACTTTGTTACTTTGTCCCCCATTGTCACCGCAGAAAATGTCGAGTAATCGTTCAAATATGAATGCATTGCACACATTTCTGGCATATCTTATGTGTTTTATTTTCCCTTTTACTCCCATACTTCGCGCGAGCCGGGCGCTCAGTTGGGCCTGCTGTGATGAATGCTCTTAATGGATTAAACGGCCCTGCCTTTAGCCGATAAGAGGTTTAGATACTAATACATGTATCCACTCTCCCCCCACTTTGGAGTGGTCCATAAATAAACTCCAATGGGGGTTTCCCCTCTCTATTTATACACCCTTTGTCCCAGCCTGTTATTTCCCGACTGACCTGTTGTTGGCCGGTCAAAACGTCAATTTCCACCTCTGACACGCACACGCCGTACACGGCGTAGGGCTTTCCATCTCTCTGTGAGGAGAACCTGGTACAATCACATAGCTACCATGAGAATACACACACACATCCATCTGCAATAGACATGTTATCTGAGGAAGAGTTATGAAAGGTGAATGCGGTTGTAATGAGATATCTAAGAAATGTATGCGGAAAAACTTGTACGGACAGAGTCAGTAATGAATGGGAGCTGAAGGGAATCCAATAGGACGATGTGAAAGAAGTGTCTTACGTTGGTTTGGACATGTTGAGAGGATGAGTGTGGATCGAGTGACGAAGAAAATATATGAAGGTAGAGTGTGTGGATCAAAAGGAAGGGGTAGGCCATGTAAGACGTGGCTAAATGTTGTAGACGAATGTGGGAAAAAGAGAGACATTAATAGTTTAAATAATAAAAGAGCATGTACGACTCTGTGTATGGATGTTGTTGAAGCTAAGGGAGTATGCAAGGATAGGGAAGTGTGGAGAAAGTTAGTGAGGAGGGATTAAGTACGGAGTTGTTTTAACATATATACACAGTTTCTTTCCTACCCTGTAAAGGAACGGTGTGATTAGGTATGTATGTATGGATAGATGTATTTATTAATGTATAATACTAGTGGATGGTTGCAACACTAGCTGAAGATTTATTGCGCTTGAAATCTATTCAAAACTATTTATTGGCATAAACTCTAAAAATGATACCTCACTAAACTTTCTAGTCATAGGTTTACACGTCAAAATCAATCAACTTTCCATATGAAGGGTACGGGGGGAAAAAGGGAAAATAAGATTTTAGCTCAAATTGAGCTAGTGCCACCATCTGTTAGAAAATCATGAGACCTTTCTAATTAACTTTAGATTATGGTTAAAAGAGTTCTCTGTCATGCTTAAATTGATTTTTATAAAAGTGTTTTCTGAGGTTCTTATGAGGTTTGAAATATGAAAGTCTTTGTCCTGAAAAATGTGTGAAATGTGACCTTCCTCCTTTTTCCCTTGTATCCTTAAAATATTTTAAGCTTTGGGTGTTTAAGCGTCAGCCCGCAATCGAGCCATACCGACTTCTGCGGATATAGGGCGTCATGGGTTAAACACAACGAGCCCTCCATACACTAAACCCAGTTTTCTAGACCGGATACGCTACTTATTTATTCAATTAACTCCTAATTGCTCCTCACGAGTCTGGGTTTGACCCCCGTTACAGACCCACTCCTTGACGCATGCTCATATCAATCAATATCTATCCTACTGGTTCTATTGCAGACGTCTTTGTTTACGAGTTACCGATTCTGTGGCTCTACAGATCCAGAGGTCATGGGTTCGATCCCTGGCTCTTCCAGATTTCTCTGTGAAGCAGTGTTTTCTGAAACGGGGTCAAACCCAGTCCCGTGAGGACAAATAAGGAGAGAGACACTTGAATAAAAAAGTAGTGGGTCCGGTCTAGAAAAAACTAGAAGTTGGCACTATCTTCGCCAACATTCGGCGGACGCTTGGTCGGTATAGCTCGATTGCGGGCTTATTTCATGGAATTTTTTTTAATGTTTTGTTTTACGATATGTGACGTGATCAGTGTCTCTATTGCGACATCACACACGATGGCCGTCACTGTTTATCCCCCCTCCCCCCACTAAAACTGATGACGATGTCTGTTTGATTTTTNGCCGTCGCAGGAGAAAGGTTCAACTTCTTCGGAAACGGCAAATTTGAAATGTTTTCCCTTGACATCGCGTGAAGTATAACACAACTTTTAAAACTATAAGAAACATTCTACCTAAAAGTATAGCCCATTTCACTACTGAAACTATATAAAATTATCTAGTTATTGACCCGCTTTGGTGTTCGAATAGGCTAAGGTGTCTAGAGTTGAAAATTGTCTGCAGTGGCGGCTTGTGGTGGAGGGGTTAAATTGTAGAGGTGACACTTAGAGCCTATTATACTCCAAAATATAGTGTGTTAAGAGACGAGTGGCTTATATAAAGGGGTAGGGGGAACGGGGGTGGAGAAAGGGTAGATAGGAAGCACGGAGCATAAGGGGGGAACAAATGTCAGGCCAACCTTAAAATTATTTTAATTAACATATTTGTGATAAAAAATTGAAATATGATTTATGAACACAACGGGTCTACAAAGGCTTCTATTCATTTGTTTCTTTACTACTTTATTTTAGCACCACGTCTTACTAACCGTTCGGGTTGTACGCCTATGTACTAATTACACTAGTGTGTTAGGGATGAGGAAGGTTGAATTAAGAGGAATTTCACCCACGAGAGCGGTAAACTATTTAGGAGAAACCGCTCTAAGTGTAACCGACTGGTATCAAACACCGATCTCCCTGTCATCGGCAGTCTAGTTTATTGCGAGAGTAGCGCATTAGACCGTGTGAGCACCGAAGCTCGTTTGATGATGTTTCTGGTGTTAACGCCCTCAGGAGAAACTAATCTTAGGTACAAACGTTGACATTTGGGATATCTATATCTCAATTATATTAGTTCCATTTAATCAGTTGAAATTATTTTATAGAAATAATAATTGAATATTTTTCGTTTTGGAAGATTTTTAGGAAAAAATATAGGGTTTCACATCCCTACCTATACCATGGATTCTGGTAGTAAGCCCGGACTGGATGGAACTAGCTCAAGATAGAGATAGGTGGCATATTTTTGTAAGTGCGGCATTAACTTTCCAGTTTCTAATGCCATGTATTAAGTAAGTAATATGGGAAATGTGTAAATTAACTTAAATAAAAGGGTGTATTTCTAATTAAAATGTTCTTGTGCACATACATGTAGGCCCAGATAATTTTCAAGTGTGTGTAGAGTAACATGGCTACTTCCAGCATACTTCCCTTCAGTAACTTACATGTATACAGCTGTTAGATCCACCTCCATAGCCTTAGCCGTTGATACTAGGGTCAGCCATGTTGGATCAACCAGGGTCAGACGAACCGGCTCCAAGCGCGCGAGAAGGATCTTACAGCACTCGATTGTCGCCTTACCGAACACACACACGTAAACAAAGGGTGTTTATCCATTCTTTATGTTATAAACACAAGGTCCGATCAGCACATGCCACCTTACAAACTAAATGGGGAATTTTTCGTCAATGTTGATCACTCTACAAATATTATTATTTTTTAAATGTGTATTTTCTAAAAAATGTATCCAAGGCTCGGGTGCCAAAGTTTTGGATTTAGATTAGATCAAGTGGGATCCCTCAAGGTACTTACATAGCAGCATGTATCACTTGTGACGGATCCCGCTGTAGAATCACCATTGGCCGCTACCACACTGTTGGAGGGTTGGATGGACACCAGATCTAGGGGGATTCCCAAGGTATGTGCGCATACTTGAGCTACCTTGAACACAAACCATTGAAATACAACAAATAGTGGATCTCATTTTATCTTCGATAGCCCGGGGTAGCCAAGCAATGCATTGCTTTTCTTTGCTTCAATCAGACAGAGAGAAAAAATATAAACATTTTATTTCTTTCGGCCCAGTTTTTAATAAAATAAGAAAATAAAAAATTTAAAATTCTAGCTTCTAGGTGCACTGACCACTCCATCCGGTTTCCTGGACATAATATTGGAGAAGTTAAGCATAATAATCGCTCACTTTTTGATACTAACATGAAATTTGACATATTGGTATGGTTTTTGTGGTGAATAAAATAGAATATAGTACCACTTTTAAAATATTATTTTACATTTAACATCTTGAAAAAAAAAATTGTGGCCTCAAACTTTTTATTTTATTTTTGCTATTACCTCGTAAACCTTTCATTATATCAAGGCGTTTGTTGTAATACAAAATAAAAAAGGGTAATATTGTCTATAAAACATTTTCTCGTAGTTTTATTTTTAATTCCAATCGGTTTTTGTATGATCTCGCAGTGAATAGTTGAATAGTTAGGAGCAAGGCCATAGCCAGCCAATAATTTCAGGGGGGGGGATGGGGTTGGTGGGCACATCCTCCAATTGCCAGAAGCTATAAAATGATAAACCGTTCTAGAAGCTATATGAAGTTTCTTTTATGGCAGCATAATCCCCTAGCTGCTGAAGGCTAGGGACATTTCTAAATATTAAACACCTCTAAAAGCTCTCTGAAGTGCTTTTTATGGTAACACAGCCCCCTAATTTGTACTTGTTTCTTAATTTTGAAATTGTTTGAACCATAAATAAAGCCATATATATTTTGTTCAAAAAATTTCGGGAGGTGGGGGTTTAAACGCCCAACCCCCATCCTCCTGGCTACGACCTTGGTTAGGAGTATGACTACCACTTGCGGAGTTCCCCTTCAGATTACCACCATCCCATCAAAACCCTACTGTATGTTACCTTGGTGTTAATTCCTTGCCCGATCTCCGTGCCGGCATGTTGCACAGTAACGGTACCGTCAGCGGCGTATATGGACACAAGCGCGCGGAACGTGCCAATTAAGAGAAGATTGTGCTGCATCGGGACCAGGGAGATACCTTTCTTCTTCCAGCGATTCACCTGAGAATCATATTCATGATATAATGCAGAGAACCTAAGGTTCATGACTACAGGGTGGATCCCACTAGGGAGATACCTTTCTTCTTCCAGCGATTCACCTGAGAATCATATTCATGATATAATGCAGAGAACCTCAGGTTCCTGACTTCAGGCTCTCACTTGAGGGGTGAGGGGCCATAGAACGTTGGGTTGTCCGGGAAGATGAACCTTTAAGTTCAAACCAGGCGTAGCAGCAAGGTGCAGTTTTATTCATTACTCAACAGCAATTTTTTTTATTTAGATTTTTTAAATATCTAGTTTTGTATGTTTTAATTAATGTGGTAAAATTAATTCACTGTGATCCAATGAAGACTTTCGGTTACCGCAATACTATGAGAAGTCTGGTCCGAGCTGTATTACCTACTTAAGTTAGGTGTTATCGGTGGGGTTAGGTGGACTCTTAAGACGTCTGGTTCACGGTGTATTACCCGCCTAAGTGAAGTGTTATCCGATGAGTGAGACGGGCTATTAAAGTCGCGCATTCAAATAAAATATTAATGTATAGTGTTGAAAGTTATTTAATTGTGTAACTCCCTTAATTTTACTGGTGGACGAAACCTAATTAAGTTTGATCAACAATCTACTCACTAAAACTCCCGAGCTAGAACTCGAACCGAGGAACAACTGGAACCGTTAAAAGATATCGAATAATCATCAGAACTGTGGTTATATGACATTCAAATGCTACCTTGTTGAAAGCTTCGATGTCTTTCAGTCTCTCGTCGTATTGTGAAGATGTCTTCAGCTCATCTATCATGCTCATCACAGGGTGTACCGCAGCTATGTTGTTGATTCGTACTTGGACAGGATCCTTCTGCACGACATTGGCGATGTGCTGCATGATGTACTCTATGGAAGCGATGCACTGGAAAGTAGCTGGTTAATGGACCAGGAAAGACGTTAGGTCAATATTACTGACTCGTGATCTTCACAGATGAGTCAATGCAACAGTACACTTATATAAAACAATATAATTATATATATATATGTATATGTATAGTACAATCCAGTTTTCATTAGAAAGAGTTTATCTTATAGCTGGTGGAATACGTGTTTGTTTGAATACAAGCTGTAGGTAGGTCATTCGTAAACGATTGAACTACAAGCTGTAGGTCTTTCACTAAAGATTGAACTACAAGCTGTAGATCGTTCACAAAAGATTGAATTACAATCTGTAGGCCATTCACGAAGGCTTTAACTAATACAGGCTATAGGTCGTTCGTAAACGATTGAACTACAAGCCGTAGGCAATTAATGAAAGATTGAATTACAATCCGTAGGCAATTCGCGAAAGATTGAACTACAAGATGTAGGTTATTCACGAACGATTGAACTAAAAGCTGTAGGACTTTCGTGAACTATTGAACTACAAGCCGTAGGCAATTCATGAAATATTGAATTACAAGCTGTAGGTTATTCACGAAAGATTGAAATAAAAAACTGTAGGACTTTCGTGAACTATTTAACTACAAGCTGTAGGTAGTTCACGAAAAGGAGAACTATAAGCTGCAGGTAGATCGTCCACGAATGACTTAACTACAAGCTGTAGGTAGTTCACGGACGATTGAATTACAAGTTTGCAGGTTCACGAAAGACTGAACTAGATAAATGAACTGCTAATTTCAATTACCTGAATCCCTCGAATAGTGAATGGCTCCACCCAGGACCTTACTCAAGAACGAGGCTGAGTGAAACAGAAGGTTTGAGTGGAGTTAGAAGGGTGAGTCGGTTCGCTAAGTTTACTTGTGTGTTTGCGAGACTCACCGGGAGCCCTGGTGGGAACTTGGGCAGCCATGTGGGTCATCACGTCGTGGTTCAAGACGGACCAATCGAGTGACGTGTAGCAGTTCGGGAAGAGTACAGGGACCAACAAAGCGTACGAGTAGTTGTTGGAACTGCCGATGTTGCAGAAGAAATCCGACTTCAAGTATTTTATGTTTCCGACGTCATCTACACCGACCTGTATTAAAACAGGCCATTTACATTCTTAGGACAGGCCATTTACATTCTAGTTCTATTTAATCGTCCGTTCAGGTTACACGCATTATTATAATTACTACAATGGGGTAGGGACGAGGAAGGAAGCATTTTAGAGGTGATCTACCAGCAATTACGTGGCAGGAGAGTGGGAAACCCTCTAGGAAAAAAATACCCTCAGTAGACCCAACCGGGACTCGAACCCCGACATCCCTGTTATCAGCAATCCAGTCTACAAGAGAGTGATGCCTTAAACCAGGCGTTTCAAACTCGTTTTATCTTAAGGGACACGTTGAAAATTTGTTTAAAAAATGGGAGGGCTGCATTTAAAAGAATTTAGTATTATCGCCATATTCATTAAAAACAAACATTTAAAAGTCTTGATTAGTTAAAACAAATCTCTTCGGTGGCCGCATGGTCTAACGCGCTACTCTCGCAGTAGAATAGATGGCCGATGACGGGAAGGTCGAGGTTCGAATCTTGGTCAGGTATACTGAGGTTTTTTCTACAAACTGGTTTTACACTCAACCCCTACGCAAATGTGGGTACATCTCATATATGTAACCTTACTTTTCACTAAAACCATTAGTGTAACTAGTACATAAGCGTATAATTGGAATGGGTAGTAAGTAACGGTGATAAAAAGTATTTTACAAAATAAAATTAATATTATAAAATTGAAAGATACAGTCACATTACACATATTTTCCAAGATAACAACTTTTATATCTTAAGTCCCATAAAGACTCCAGCAAAAACTATTTTTAATTAATTTAAATACGACAGAGACCTCTTTTAACCATAATATAAAGTTCATTAGAAAGGTCTCATGATTGTCTAACAGATGGCAGCACTAACTCAATTTAAATACGACAGAGACCTCTTTTAACCATAATCTAAAGTGTATGATAAAGGTCCTATGATTATCTAATAGATGGCAGCACTAGCTCAATTTGAGATACAAATGACCTTCCCTTTATTCCCCCTGTGCCCTTCTAAGACTTGCTTTCTATTCTTTCCGCCCAGAAATACTCAACCTTTTATTTGTATCGACGGTACAAGTGCTAGATCTTGAGCTTATATCTTATGTTGAAGTCACGTTCATAATAATAATTATTGATGGAAAACTCGTGTTCGTGATAAGATAAAACAACTCTTCACACAATCTTGTCTCTTGTGATGACAAACATGACGGATTTCGGGGGCATACATTTTTTTTTTAATTAGAATATATCTCTGGGGAGTAAAGATTTTAGTGCACCTACCTCAATTACTAAATTTTCTCAAATATCTAATGCCTAATTTACAAATGTAATAATCCAGAATTGTGTGTTTCTACAACGTCCAGGAAAAAATAATAATCGGGGCCACGTCGCATTTTGGTTCATAAAAACAAAAAAGATCCCGTGGCCCGCAAGTTTGGTATGCCTGCCTTAGACCATTCGACCACCAAAGCGGGTCAGATCTTATCAATGATTTTCAGCCATACTGGAAATTGAACCTAGGACTCTTAGGTGTACACGTTATCCACTGAGATAAGGCGTCGGACTGTGTGAAAGTAGTTCTAGTAACTTTTGTAGTTGTCATTTAAATAAGTGAGTATAAAGTTAATTTTTCTAAGGCGAGTAAGCTAAACATTTTTAATATACCTTTAGGTCCTTCCTTTGACGATTGAACTGCCGTCCAAGTACTTGCCTCGTATTTATTAAGAGCTTCAGGCCTGAATCCTACGGCTCTCATGTTGGTCTCCATTCTCAGGATCATGCGCACCGGCTTGTTGAGGATATTAGCCGCCAGAGCACTAGCGGCGGCCGTGAAATTGGCGCGAGATATCTTCGATCCATAGGCGCCCCCGACTCGCCGGACGCTCACTACGACGCTGAAGCAAAATACCGACAGCGAGATCTATTCAGGATCCAAGTTCCACAACCTCCATTGATTATTACACCCTGAGACTTTATTGAATGTGGAGAGAACAACCAATCCTTTGGGTGTCCAGTCAGGAGATGATGACACACACATAACCTCAAAACTGTCCAACCCTAACTTATCTTCTTAGGACACAGACAAGGTACACACCAGACCCACAGCCTCCAGGTTAAGATGACTGCAATCATCGGGAAAGCTTTAGTCCTTCAACACGGGGATTTCTAAGTGCAGTCCCAATTGACAACCTCAATATCAAGCAAGTATTTTAATAAACAGTTCACTTTGAAGATGGTTTTACTAAAGATCAGACAAAAATTGCATTCTATGGTCAATAAGCCTCCTTTCACAAAGCTAGTTTCAGGTAGCTGCCCCACCCCCTTCCCATAAACCAACCCCTCAAACGAGCTTACTCAGACTGCAAATTACAAAGAAAACTTAGAATACAATGATCCTTTATTTTCAAGCTAATATTTGCAAATTGTCTAGGTGTGGAAAATTCAAATACGTCGACTAGTTACTTGTCTGAAAACCTTCTTATGTATCAGTTCTCACCTGTTTTCAGGAATAGCGAGTATTTGAGCTATAGCCCCTTGCACGTTGTCCATCCACTGGGTAGAGGAGAAGACGTTCAGACCGTTTTCAGTGGGTACGGTGAGGCAGGTCTGGGTTTCCATGGTGAAGTGGTACTGTCTGCTGTTACAGAAGCTTCCTTTGACGACGTGGGTGACGCCGATTGGGACAGTCACACCTGACATAAATATCACATGAGACGGAACTTTAATAATGTTGAAGATACACTAGGTTTTCTCCAAATAGAGGGATTTTAAGATACCGCCAATGAGTAACCAGATAGGGTAGCAGGCTTGCCTTGCTTGATTTCACTATGTTGTTGTTCGTAAGACACTGCCATAATGTAATGCTAAACAGGATCAAATAAATTGTTTCCCCCCAAAAAAGGGGGGGAATAAAAATTAAAATAAATTTAAAACTGTATCGAACACCTTTGTCAATGTTTGCTCCGCTTGCTTGCCCCAAGTCCACTCTCGTTCCATTCTCTGCCCCGACAATATCTCGGAGCTGTATCACAGGCTTTTCGACATTGGTGTATTGTATCCGGACATTGTTGGCCGCTTTGTTGGCCAGTCTCCTAGTTACGGCCACTATGATGCCCACAGGCTGACCCTCGTAAAGGACTTTCCCGCTGCAAAACAGCTAAAAACACAAACACTCACAACTATGAGACTGTAACAGCTAAAACATCACAACAATCTAACTGTAGCAGTTAAAATAATAAAAAAAACTTTGTCACAGTAATGAAATTGTAGCAGCTAAAAAAACCAAAATATTCACAAGAATGTAGCTGTAGTAGTTAAAATAAAAAATATGTTACAACAAAGAAACTGCAGTCGCTAACACATAAAACTTAGTCACAATGAAACTGTAGCAGATAAAATATCAAACTTATTCACAAAGTTGAAACTGTTGCAAATACATTACCAAACTTTGTCACTACAATGAAACTACAGTAGCCAAAATATAAATCTGTCACAACAATTAAATTGTAGTAGATAATATACAAAACTTTGTTGCAACAATGAAATTGTAGTGGCTAAAATACAAAGGTTTTCACAACAATGAAATTGTAGTAGCTTAAACCACAAAACTTTGTCATAATTAAACAGTAGCAGATAGAATACAAAACGTTATCACAACAATGCACTATGCAATAATATCAGCTAATGTTGGTCACAACAATAAAGCTGCTTCAGCAACAATTACCAAACTATGTCACAAAAATGAAACTGTAATAGCTAACACTACCAAATTTCTAAGGGGAAAAAAATCGTTAAAACCATTTTAGAAATATTTAGTATTTTATAAAATCAGTCATTGGTAAAGTATCCTTTATTTTAGGACTTTAATCAAAATATTGATTTGGCCTCAAGATTATGATCATTGTAAAGTTTGAACGAAATACACAAATACGTTCGGATATAGACCTATTCCTAGGTACAAAGGAGCATGCCCCCTTTTATTTGGTTAGGGGGCACAAATAACATAATGATACATCATAATCTTCAGGCAGAACATTTTAAAGATTGCAGTACCTTCCCTCTTTGAGAAAGTAAAAATGTGTGTTGTCTGCAAGATCTTAACAAAATTAGACTAACCTCTTCAGGCTCAGTGGTGTATACGGAAGGAAATGGGATAGCATTGTTCTTCCCAGGGATATCTTGAGCACTCAGAAATTTAACCACTCCTGGCATGAGCTTAAACAAAAATAACAACAAACAAACGTAAATATTTTTTATTGTTATTAGGATTATATTTTTCAAAACCAAAGAAATACTCCCTGGTAGTATCATGGTCATGAGCTCCAATAACAAAATTGTTAATCAGAGCTGATGATGTGATTGGGTTTCAAGGAAACATATTGAGCTCGCCTGCTTGTAAAAACAAAGTGTATTTATTAAATAATGGTCTGACAACTTATTCCAGGGTTTGATTCCCAGCATGGCCGAAATATTTATCAATGGTGAAATCTATGTTTAAATTTTTTACAGTGTTGAATTAATGACCTGGGGGCTGGGTGTTGTGTCTGTTCTAGATTTGTGTTAAGTTTACAAGTCTTGTGCTGATATAATCGGTCAGTTCAGAAAGTGCGGGATAAATACCTCATATAAAAATACATAAATGAAAGCTTTCTTTCTGAAAATGCAGTGGCCAAGTATTAGATTTATGTCCGAGCTTACCATCTTTGATAATATTTGGTCAGCACAGGCTACGGGTTCGAATACAAGTAAAGGGCATGAAGTCAAAAATTTAAAACTCTGGGCATGAATGGGACAAGGGTCCACTATGAACAGGACGTCACAAACGTCGACCAAATTGGGCATATAATTTGTAAAGTGATTGGTCCCGTGGTCTGAGAAGTAAGGCCGCGGTAACTGACTGGCAAAACACAGCTTGACGCCATATACATGGTAACCGTTGCTACACACAACTCTAGTGTAATTAGTGACATATTCATGGCACGTATTTAGTGTAGTTAGTATCCATTTCCACTTTAGCAATTGCTCTAGTGTAATTAATAGTGACTCTTATGGCACGTCTTTAGTGTAATTATTAGTAATCATTGCTATACACGACTTTAGTGTAAATATCAGACATTGCCATGGTTGAAACACATAGTATATAGTGTAATTTGTAGATCATGGGCACCGCCATTTTAAGAAGAAAGGTGTCCCAGACCATACTTTTCATACTACTAACGAGTGTATATCAACATTCAATTTACAAACCAACTTAGCTTAGGATAGTAACACAGAACCCTATAACCAAAGATTCAGTATTTTGATAAATAAGATGAGCCACAGAACTATATTTCAAAATTAAATTATTTGAGGATATCTCCTGGTGTCAAACCAGATACAAGTTAGCCTCCCCACCCACACGAGACAGGGGAGTTCTCCCGATTGAACATGCCAAGATGTCTGCAGCGCTTACCAAAGCTGGAGAGGGGTCGATATCGACGATATTTCCGACAGCTTCAGTAGTCAGCACGAAGGCTGCGAATAGTTGTCCTGGGATCGGCGGGTGATCGTTCACATACTCCGCCTCTCCTGAAATGACCGGGTGCAGGGATAGAAGAAATATATTCGGGGATGATTATCGTCCGCTTACTTCTAAAACCTCGTACAGTCTAATTTTTATGGAAAGATGCGGGTACATGTCCTATAAAACAACCTTACTCGCCCTTAGCCCATTACCGTAATTAGTACATTGGCGTGTAGCCCGAGCGGGTGTTAGGACGCGGTGTTAAAAAGAAAAGTTGTGTGGTTTTCTTCCCCCTCTTTCTTGTTGGCATGACAAATGGTCGTTGCTGGTGAAGGATAGATAGCTTAGACAGAAAAGAGAATTAGTTCCAGAAAACGACACAGACCATCTTTTTTTAAGCCAAGTGACGTGGCAGCAATTGATACTTTCTCGCTGGTTGAGGTGGCTGCTTTAAAGTGCAGAGGACTAGAGTATGAATATTTAAAAAATGGCACTTTGAACACCTACCCGAGCATTGAACTAGGGCCTCTATCTTGGGTACGGGTTGGTTTAAGGGCCATTGGCTGCTGTCCGTTTGAAACTGCTGTACCCCAGATGAAGGAGGCCGGGTTAGAAGCTCACCCCCACTCAGGTATTTAGATTTGACCCTACTGCCTGACAATTGCAGCAAAAACTGTTGAGTAAACAAACAAACAAAACAAACAAACAGCATGCGAGATTACAACGTGTAGATCAAGTTCCGCACCAATCGTGTACCAGGAAAATAAAAGGCCAGGAGGTCTTTGATTCAAATTGTCGATTTAAAACCTATCAAACTTCTTTACTTTTCTGTTTTCCTAGTAAAATTTCCCATTGAGAAGACGATGTGTGCATAACAAGTTGTAAAACTTTATCTATATATCTATTTAATTAGGCTAGAAACAAAATATTTATCAGAAACTTTTTGAATTATTTACAGCAATTTAATATATAAAAAAAGCATGCTACAAATAAATTTACAAATTCCTATAACATAACATTAATTACAATAAAATGTCCTCGAATATCTAAGCCATGTACTGTATCTATTTCAATGTAAGCCCTGATTTTGGTTGGAAGAACAGTAGAGAAAATTCAAACATATGTATTTGCGGCCAACACAAATAACATTTTACTTTGTTATTTATGTAATTCTATAGATATTGATAATATCTATCAAAAGTGACAGTTCCAGATAACATAACTTGATGTATGAATATATTAACATTGTTTTAGTAACTTTAGTAACTAACTTCTACTGTTCTTCCTACCAGAATCACACGCAGGGAGATCCGTTCCTTTTCCCCCCTACACCCCAAAGAAAAACTGGGTACGGACCTGGTCATTTCTATCCTCCCAATAAATAAGATCTAGTAACGCTTTTGAGTTTCGTATAAAACTATTCATGGCTACAGGTCCAGAAGTTCCGGGTTCAATCTCCGACGCTTCCAGAATTCTTCTGTGAAACAGTGGGCTCCGGAACGGGGTCAAGTTCAGCCTCGTGGGCACAACCAAGGAGCTACTTTAAATAGCGTCTCCTGTCTAGAAAAGTGAGATTAACAGCTGGAGGGTTCGTTGTGCTGACCACATGACACCCTCTATCCGTAAAAGTTAGCACTATCATCTATAACGGCGGTGGCCGCTCGCTCGGTATAGCTTGATCTTGGGCCCAAGCCACGGAGTTTATTTTATATATTTGTATTTTTAGGGCAAATTTTAACGAATAAGCTTGAGGTAGTCTGAGGGCGGGGGCGCCCACAGGGGTGGGTTGAGTGAGCAACTGCCCCCCTGAGATTTTGAGGTTTTATAAACATTAGAAGTAGGCTAATCCCGCCCAACATCGTTCTTAGCTAGCGCTCAAACAGTGCCCCCAGCCAACAAACAGACAGTAACTAACTACCAGCGCCCGCCACCAGTCCACTGGTTGACCTTAGGGTTGATAGTTTGGCGCATGCGCGAATAATTCCAAAATAAATTTGAAACATTTTTCTTATGTTGTATCTTATTTTCAGGAGACAAGGATTGCCTTAAAAAGAGTCTTTTGAGGCT
>CABFWB010004729.1:0-15685 GCA_902151455.1 Timema bartmani | reverse complement strand
AGGTAAATCAGTCGTAGCAGGTAGGTACTGTTTATATTATTAGGGTGACCTGGCGGTCCAGGGGTAAGGTGTCGGACTTCTATGCTGGGGGTCCGGGGTTCAATCCTTGGTCCCGGCACGGATTTATCTGATTGCCAAACCCTTCCTTCACCTCTGACAAGACGTGTATTAATCACAACTTGTGAATGTGAGGAATGCCAGACCTCCACCGTGGTTCGGATCCCACGTTAAACTGTAGGTCCTCCATTTCATCTCACAATCACCCTACCACTACACATTAGCGTAAGTGTGTATAACCCGAACGGGTAGTAAGACGCGGTGCTAATATTAATAATGATGATAATAATAATAAATTATTATCTGTTGTGTCCCTCACTGTCTTCTTACCTTGTATGTCTTGAATACGTATGTGTTGTCGTAAGGGGGCACTACTATTTGATACAACACTTTCTGGTTCATGTCGTAATCAAGGAACTCTGCGGGACTCTTTGTCACATCCGAACCTTTGTCGGCTTCTATTCAACAACAACAACAACAAAAAACTTGATTAACATTCTCTGCGTGTAAATTAAAGTCCTAAATTCTTAGGAAGTAGCTTTTAGAAAATACAAAGGCATTTTTTTTTTACGGTGTAAAGAGATCATTTTTCAAGGAGGATGAGGAGTGGCCCTCCAATTCCGGATTTACACTTCTTTCCTCTTTTCTACGTCCCTGTTATTTTATAGGAATTGATAATATATCTCAAAAGTGACAGTTTAAGCTCACATGTCTTGACGCATGAATACGTGAAAATTGGATCAAAACTCTGATTTTTTTAATAGAAAGCCCACTTTTTACCACCAACATTGATTAAAAGACACTAGAATTTGGCATTATAGAAATATGTCTTCTTTAATTTATTTTGTTAAAAAGTTATCAAAAATTTCCAATAACACTTTCTTATGACTTACTTTATAGTTTCTCTTTCCATTATTCATTAAATGAGAGAGAAATGTAAATATGATTGTAATCCCCCCTCCCCCCACCAATGTGGCAACATGAATTTCAAGTTTTCAAATAACGGGTCTTCCTATGAAAATCAGACTATAGTAATTTTTCTAGCTGTCAGATAATGAAGGTTTTTCTTAAGAATAACATAAGACATAACATAAGACAGCTTACTGATGATCAAGGAGGCGCCTACAGTTTCCAGGAGGAGGAACATATCCGAGTCGAACTCCCGATGTTCGTGTTTTAACATGAGGTTGCCGGCGATAGTCCCAATCTGCAAGACAAGGACAATAAACATCAACACAACACAAAGAATAACTAACGACTGCGATGATCGAGTTTCATCGTGATAATGTCGTCGGTGGTCTGGAGAAGATAGCTTGAGGGCAATGAGTTTGGACACAGAACTTTACCTACTATAAGATATCAGCGCTGCCAAACGATTACAATATGAATTAAAGGTATCCATGGCGTTTAGTGACAAGAAGAAAGTAGTAGTGCTCAGGGGTATTTACATGGCGTGTATTATAGCTAAATAAGTATACATACTCTTTTATAATCCTTCTTGTTCCTTGCCAATTAACTGTAACCTGGAGCTTTATTGCATCCAAACAAGTTACCTAATGTATCTACTACCACAAACATCCCCTATTTTTTAACCGGTAAATCATATTTCTATTGTCTCATGCCGGGATCACGATCAACTTAATGTTAACTTAACGTGATGTTCACTTAAAGTTAACTTAACGTATGTGTGATCACGATTCACGTAACTTAACGTAACAACTCGGGCCAAACATCTTAATTCTCGAGTATGATCTGTGATTTGTACTATTTGTATAGTAATGATCTGTGAATGTTTACAGTTTTCAATCGATATAATAAATATCTCTTACAAAGCCTTTTTGATAAATTTAGCTTTCCTATTTTAGTTTAATTATTTTGTTTCAATGTCTGATCACTAGAACTTACGCTAAAGAGTAAACATTGGTCATAATACCAACAAATGAGTTACTAAATAGCCCTGTTGACGTCACTCGCATAATGATTGGTTGGCTATGTCACGTGATACCCTTCAAGTAACGTTCACTAATGCCGGGATCACGATCAACTTAAACTTAACTTAACGTAACTTAACGTAAAGAACCTCCTTGTGTGTTTAAATGAAAGCGATCACGATACAGTTAACTTAGCGTTGACTTGCAGTTAACTTAACGTAAGAGATGTCCTGGGAGGTCTTTTACTTTACTTTACGTTACTTGAAGGGTATCACGTGATCTAGCCAGCCAATCATTATGCGAGTGACGTCATCAGGGATATTTAGTAACTCATTTGTTGGTATTATCACTAATGTTTACTCTTTAGCGTAAGTCCTAGTGATCAGACATTGAAACAAAATAATTAAACTAAAATAGGAAAGCTAAATTTATCAAAAAAAAATTGTATTAGATATTTATTATATCGATTGAAAACTATAAACACTCACAGATCATCACTGTAAAACTAGTACAAATCACAGATCATACTCGAGAATGAAGATGTTTGGCTCGAGTTGTTACGTTAAGTTATGTGAATCGTGATCACACATACGTTAAGTTAACTTTAAGTTACGTTAAGTTAACGCTAAGTTGATCGTGATCCCGGCATTAAAGTAAAAGACCTCCCAGGACATCTCTTACGTTAAGTTAACTGCATCGTGATCGCCTCCATTTAAACACACGAGGAGGTCCTTTACGTTAAGTTACGTTAAGTTAACTTTAAGTTAACGTTACGCCGGGATCACGATCAACTTAAACTTAACTTAACGTAACTTAATGTAAAGAACCTCCTTGTGTGTTTAAATGGAAGCGATCACGATGCACTTAACTTAACGTTGACTTGCAGTTAACTTAACGTAAGAGATGTCCTGGGAGGTCTTTTACTTTACTTTACGTTACTTGAAGGGTATCACGTGATCTAGCCAGCCAATCATTATGCGAGTGACGTCATCAGGGATATTTAGTAACTCATTTGTTGGTATTATGACTAATGTTTACTCTTTAGCGTAAGTTCTAGTGATCAGACATTGAAACAAATTAATTAAACTAAAATAGGAAAGCTAAATTTATCCAAAAAAAATTGTAATAGATATTTATTATATCGGTTGAAAACTATAAACATTCACAGATCATCACTGTAAAACTAGTACAAATCACATATCATACTCGAGAATGAAGATGTTTGGCTTGAATTGTTACGTTAAGTTACGTGAATCGTGATCACACATACGTTAAGTTAACTTTAAGTTAACGTTACGTTAAGTTATGTTAAGTTAACGCTAAGTTGATCGTGATCCCGGCATTAAGTTGATCGTGATCCCGGCATCACAGGGAGTCTTACATTTCTGACAGAGACGTTGGCGATTAGGTCGATATGTTCAGAGATCTGTCTGGTGTAGGCGTACTCTTGGTCTTGTGCTGATAAGACATTGAAGAACTCCATGGCCTCACGGAGGGTGACGTTGCCGCCTAACGTCACTTTAGGCGTCGTGGTCAATGTGCGCAGCTCGGGCACCCCCGACACGTCTATATACACCCGAGGCTCAACCCGCCTGCGGTATGCGCCTGGGAACATGGGGTACGTCAAAGGAGGAAATCAATCATTAGCTTGGTTTGATTTTGATTTGAGAATCTACACAGTAGGTATTGTTACCCTGACTTGAGAAAGTGAGAAAAAATGAAGCTCCATATGTACATCCATGTGAGTCATAAATTATGAAAAAGTTAACGTTAAAGATATGTTTATGCTTCATGTGGGAATCCACATCGTCGATCACGTGAACTAAACGTTGGTATCGCCTGAGCTGGTTTTGTCAGTGAAGGGTAAGGTCGGGGTTCGAATCTTGACTGGATGTACTGAGGCCTTCTCCCCCTCCCTCAGAATGGTCTCGTTCTCCCTCCAAACAGACGCGGCTACCCTTCCTTTAAAATCAACTTCCCTCGTCTGCATTGCCAACAAAACAACCCCCCACCGGGTCCTTGTTCCTCTCTTACCGTGAGCAGTGTTACCAGCCACGAGTTGATAAGGCTCTTCCCCGATCTGGGCGAACACCTGAAATATCTCGTCGACGGAGGAGACTCGGTACCACTGAGCGTCGTCCAGAAGGATATGAACCGGGATCCTGCAGCCTCCCTCTGAGTTGTGGTCAGCCTTTGAGAAACCGCACGTCCTCGTACACGCTTGGTTCCGTGTACGGCAGAGTCTCGCCGTCTGCAGGTCCTGTGACGAAATATTATATAACTACAGGCGGAAGAAATTGACATGATCAGGGCCGTTTTAAGACCTTCGTAGGGCCCTAGGGCGCTCTTTATTTCTACAGGCCTGTGTGTCCGATATTTTTACTCAACGATGGGGGGCGGCAACGTTTGTCGTCACTTTCACTACTTCCGGTCGATAGTGATGATATGCGACAGTTGACAATCGACGACGTAGTTTCTGAATTTACACAAACATACAAAATGTCGCAAAGTGAGCATTTAAACTACAGTAGCCCCATGACTTCTTTGGTGCTGACTGACAGCTCACAGCCGACTTCTGACAGTCAACATTTAGGTATATACCTAAATTTTGAGTGTCAGAAGTGGCAGCTGCTAAACACATGTTTTTTGCAGATCATATGGTTCGGCGTAGGGATACATAATTTGGTCTGGTAGCTTTTCAAAGCCGTCAGCTGTCAGCTGTAAGCTGTCAGTCAGCACCAAAGAAGCCATGGGGCTACTGTACAAGACCTACTGCATACTACTGTGTCTGTGATTGTATCAGTGAGGCTGCTGAGAAACGCGACGGTTTAAAGTATTCTTTTTGTCATTCAAATATTATCAATATAAATATTTTAAAATAAAATTCGCTGTTTTTTTTTCTTATTTTGAGATTTAAAAAAAAATCAAGTTAAATATTGCAGGCATTAAAAGGTTCGTAGGCCCTAGGCACTGTGCCTAATCGGTCCTGCAAAACAACCACCGATTCTTTTTTTTTATCCAGTGGTAGGTCCATAGTCCTCTACTTAAGCGGATTTGAGTTACGCGGATTCGTAGATACGCTGTCGTGGTACTTCATCTTGAGACCAGCAACGCAATCCATTACACTTCACTTTAAACATAATAGATGGAGTTAATAGTAAGTTAACGCACAACTGATGGTGTCATCGACCATTTTGTTTGTTTCTACCTTGGGCACAACTTGTGTCGTTTTTCTTTTAATTTTTTTAGCACTGCGTCTTTTGTTAGGGCTATACACATATGTAATAATTAGGCTAATGTGTTAAGGATGAGGAAGGTTGAATTTAACTCTCTTTGGTGGTCGCATGGTCTATTCTCGCAATTGACTAGACTGCCGATGACGGGCCGATCATGGTTCGATGCCAGTTGGACGTACTGAGAGTGTTTTACCCTATATAGTTTCCCACCAACTTTCAACACAAATGCGTGTACACTTCTACTAGGTTCAACCTTGCTCATCCCTAACCCATTAGCGTGATTAGTACATAAGCGTATAACCCGAAGGGTGGTAAGACGCGGTGATAAAAGGTTCAATTTAGAAGAAGTGTACCCACATTCGCGTGGAAGGAGAGTGTAAAGTTATCTAGAGGAAATCCACTCTCAGGGCAACCGACCAAGATTCGAACCTCAATCTCCTTGTCATTGGGAGCACATTCTATTGCAAGAGTGAGTAACTATCTAGATCATTCGACCACGGTAGCCGGTTTGTGTCTTACTAGTGAACCTACTTAGAACTAATTGTAAACAAAGTATAAACTCTTGATATATCTGATAAACACACAAGTGACGAGGATACATTTCCTCCCATCGACAAGAAGAGGAGCATTATAACGTACTCAGGCCCCATTTGATTTTTCAACTTGCGTGGAAACCTCCTGAACGAATCAACCGCGTAAGGCGAAGGACTTACTGTAATCTATATGGTCAATATTCGCCTCACCTCGATGTCGTGGCAGCTGTTGTTGATCTTAGGAGGGGCGTCCACGCACAAGGTCTTGAAGGCGTCCAGGATGGACCGGTAGCCGGTGCACCGACAGATGTTACCGCCGAAAGAGTTCTCCATTTCCGCCATAGTGGGCCCTTTGCCTTGTCGAGACAGACTAGAGTGTAGGGACAGGTCGAGGACTTTAGTGGAGGGGCACTTAGTTCACCCAGAACGATAGAAGTCTTACCTTGACCTATTACACTATGGCCCTATCTTATTATCAATAGCAATCGAACCAATATCATCTTCTCTCACCATTATACCGGTGTTTGGATATGTTTGCTCAAGTTCAAGGGAAGGACCATGCTTCGAAAAGAGCTACTATTTATGGGATCATGAATATAAGACCAAGGGCGCCCATATGGGTTTTCCAAATTGGGGGCGGATTAGAGCATCCGCTTCCCCTCTTCGAGATGAAATTTCAGGAATTTAACCTTTCTAGAGGGAATTTTAGAGCAACAGAATATAATTCTGGGTTAATTATATGAGTTTCAAGGGCCAATTTTTAGCAAGAACAAAAAAGTTTCTAAAAAATTTATCAAAAAAAAATAATTTAATTGTAGCAGAACCCATTGAAAAGAAACTTTTTATTTTTCACAAATTTATTGAGCAGAACAAAATTAAAAGAAAGCTGTGGAAGAGGGAATGGAAGGAAATATATATTTTATAATTTTTATCTGTTAACTCAGATATTGATGATTCAAAGTTGTAAGTAGCAAATCCAAATACCAAATATACAATTTTATTTTTTCTCATAAAAATTATTTAAATAAAAAAGAGAGTAAATATTGCATAGGTATAAGGGAGGCTATAACCCCCTTATCACCCATTTAGGGTGCCCATGTATAAGACCCCTACTAGGTTTAATAAGTTATACGAAATCTGCTTTTTAATCTAACGTTCTCCCCTCCCCCTTGGCCCGTTGTTCAATCCTACTCCACGATGAGTTTGAAAAGCTCTCTCTAATGTTAACCAATGTGTGTTTGTGTGTGCAACCTTGTTTAAAACCTAGAGGTGTGTTCTGAAAGAGGCGTTGCACTGACCTGTACATGTTCATGACCATTCCAGGAGTGCAGTAGCCACATTGAGTGCCGTTGTAGTTCGCAAGGGTAGTTTGGATGGGGTGGTACCCTTTCTTCCGGTCGCCCAAACCTTCAACGGTGGTTATCTCCCATTGGTGGCAGGAAAACACCAGAACCAGGCACTGGAAGAGGTAAAGCAAAGTCTTACAAGGTTTACAGTGCTAATGATCGTCCAAAAAAATAAAAAAATCGAACTCGAGATTTTGATAGATGTCGACGTTTAATGGCCCACTGAAACCGATTAAGGGGGTTTTCGCGATGCAGTCTTTCTGTCTGCAGCTGGAACAATTTTACCGATCAAGATAAAACTTATTATATGGGGTTTTCCATAATGGTCCCCCGGGGTTTTTTTTTGAAAAATTAAATATCCAACCCTAAAATTAAGGATAATTTACTGAGGGGTAGAAAAAGAAAATATCGCTTTTCTCAAAATCAACTCTAATAATTTTAATTAGTTTTCGTATCTAGCCCTTGCTTAGCACTGAAAATAATAGAAAATCCAATTTTTCCATGAAAATGTCACGAAAATAATTTACATAAGCGGAAATGTACAATTTTGATCATATCTACTCAGCTGTTTCAGATATGAAATAACTTAGTATAGTAAAGTTGTAGTACTACTAGTTGTGTTCTTGGTTGTCCATAAAGTAATGGCAAAATATAATTGGTCAGTGACACCAATCCTTAAACAAATTTTTTTTATTAGATTTAAAATATTTTCACTTCAACTAAAATCACTGTACAATTTTAAACATTCAATGATTCAAATTAGTATTCGAGATTAGTAAGAAAATTTAAGATACAGTTTAGAGAAATATAGAATTCAACCCAACTTTTTTTTTGAAGCTGTCAATTTTGAGTTTTATAGCGATAAAAAGAATTATAATATAAAAGGATAGGATTAACTCTGTGCCGATATTACGTCATCGGACGCCCAGTGTTCCCATAAACCTCCACGAGAGCATCTGGCCGGCTCATGGAGGGTTTCCTCCCGCGGGAAGAAGTAGTTCGCGTGGTTGGTGAGGGGATCTAACATGGCGTATAGAGAGTCAGTGTGGTTTCGTGAACCGACATTCCCCCTCCCGAGACTGGTGGGGTGGTCTGAAAGAAAGTTGTACAGTAAACATGTAAAGGTGATTAGTAAATGTGTGATATAGTGAAATAAAGTAATGCCTTACAACAACATTTAGTTTGTACAACTCGTTTTCAAGGACATTTAACGCGAGATAAATCTATATCTAGCCTTCACTAGACAAATAGTCAAGTTCTTAGTAGGGTCACAACAGAACATTCTGAGATAAATGAGGATTGTTTTAGTGGCTTATAAGCTTCAAAACTGACATCAACATATAAAAAAAAAGTCCCTCCAAATAGGTGCCATGGGAGGGAGGGAGAGCGAGTTATGGTCAGTATTTTTATAGTTTTTACTACAAAACTTTTTTTGGTCAAAACAAATCAAATATTTCTCCAGTAGAAACATAAAGAGTTTAGTGTTCTTCACACGGTGATATCAACAGTTGTTGAATATCTGTCATGAGCACAGTGATATTAGATGAGAAACATTTTTAAATGAAGACAAAAAGTTGTTATTAAATTCCACGGCACCTTTCACAAATATTCAACAACTGTTGAGATTTTATTTTATTCTATTAATGATGGCCGATAAAGGTTCTTTGTCATAAAAAACTATAAAAATATGGACCTTAACTCTCGTTACCATACCCCCCACCCCCCGGAGAGTCAGGGGGGAACTGACGGAATTGACTACGCCGGTGGCTTCAGCGCCGGTGGTCGGATGTTTCCTCCTGACGTAGACGATACAGGATCCACATCCTCCTTCCTCGCACATGAACTTGGTCCCCGACAAGTGGGCGTAGTCCCTGATGAACGTGTTGAGGTTCGTTTCAACCGGGACCTCCGCGGCCACTGAAACATGAGCAAGTCCCGGATATCACCGTCATAGCCAGTCCGATCTGCTGCGAGACACTCTCTCCGGTGGTCCCGCATGGTCTGAGGCGTCACTCTCGCGACAGACTGGACTGCAGATTGGGGTTCAAACCCACCCCCACTACCCCCGGGTTAGGGTGTTTTCCCACTCTCCCTCCACGCACGTGCAAGTACACTTCCTTTAAATTCAACCTTACTCATCAATTACACATCGGGGTGATTAGTACAAAGGCGTATAACACGAACGGGTAGTAAGACGCTGTGGCAAAAATAATATTGCGAGAGTGACGCCTAAGACCATTCAACCACCGATGCGAGTAGAGGTATTCTGGATAAAAAGGAACTTTTAGGATAAAAAAAACATATTTATTTACGGTCAACATTAATAACATTTTATTATTATTATTATTATTATATAAAGTAAATTGAAATTGAAATTATTATTTTAAAGGTGTTGATACTATCTATCAAAAGGTAACACATGTTGATCAAATAAAGCTACACAGTATATGAACAATGTTTTAGTAACTTTTATAGCTGTCTAAAAGGTTTCTTCAGATCTAAACCAGAGACAACATTGTACCCAATATGGGCAAGGGCGCCCATGTGGGTTTTCCAAATGGGGGGTGGATTGTAGTCCCATATGCTGGGGGGGGNGGGTGGCACCCCCTTCTCACCCTCCCTGAAAGAAAATATCGTGGGAGGAAATTTTATAGCATCTGAACACAATTCTGAGCTAATTATATCAGTTTCAAGAACCAATTTTCATTAAAAAATAAATAAAGTTTCTGAAAAAATAACAGAGAATAAAATTTAATTGTAGCTGAACCTCTTGAAAAGAAACATTATATTTTTCACAAGTTTATTGAGCAGAAAAAAATTAAAATAAAGCTGTTGAAGAGGGAATGGGAGGAAATATACATTTTATCATTTTTATCTGTTAACTCAGATATTGATGATTCAATTGATTTTTTTTATAAAAAAATAACAAAAAAGTACGTATTGAAGAGTGATAAGGGGGTCTCAAGCCCCCTTTATCGCCCATTTATAGGCACTAGTCTTCAGAAGGAATGCGGGAGTGTGTATTAGATGCAGTTGGTTGAATCGCAACTTATAATAAACAAAGAAATAGGTAGGCCTACTACTTAACACTAAATTAAAAATGTAAAACTTAAATTACCTGAGTATGATACGTCATTAATAGTAAACGTGGTTTCGTTCTTGGTTCTGAAAAAATAAAATAAGATAATTTGACATTGTTGTACAAACAAACGTGTCATCCAACACAATACCATAACAGCCAAATAGCTGCTTGAATGTGAGTGTTTTACAAATAGTAGTAGCAGTAATATAACCTTACCCTTGGCAAAGAACGTGAATTGCACACTCAAACAATAGAACAGGGGTCTTCAACATTTTTATGTCCAAGGACCAAAGTTTTTGTTGGCTTACAGGACGCAATACTGTACCGACAATATTTGGATTGAATACAATAAATAATATTTTATTTTGGCATCCCGAGTGGCTTACTGGTGATGAGCGAAAGCGAACAGTCCCGACTATGTCCGAACATTCCCGACTATGTCCGAACACTCCCGACTGTGTTCAAACATTCCCGATTATGTCCGAACACTTCTGACTGTCTGAACACTCACGATTGTGTCCGGACACTACCGACTATGCCCGAACACTCCCGACTATGTTCGGACACTCCCGATTATGTCCGAACGCTCCCAACTGTGTTTGAACACTCCCGACTATGTCCGAACACTCCCGACTATGCTCGAACTCACCAAAAATAGTATTCTCGCCCTTGTCTACTTGAGTAGTTATTTGAGGGTTCAAGGAACATTTGTTTAAAAACTTAGTATTTTTATTCGCTCATAAAGCAAAACTAGTTTATAAAATAGCTTAAAGTACGTATTTATTTGATGATTAAATTGTATAGAATATACATCTCTATTTGTCATTTATCTCTTGAAATAATTTTATATCTTTAATGAGTTGGCAAGTGGCCCGTGGGCAGGGGGCACTAGACCATCACAGAAAACTAAGTCACTGAACATACTAGACTAGGCACTAGCAAAGTTGGATAGCCAAAAGGAACCTGAACGGGCACTGACATGAATGCTGTTTTAGCGTTTCCTGTATCTGGGCGATACAACCAAACAGTAGAGTGCTGTATAGAATACCTAAGTTCTCGACTTAAGCGGTTAATTCGTTTCGAAAGTTTACGCTCAAGTTGAAAAACCGCGTAAGTCAAATGGTGCTTAATAGCTATGCATTTTTGAAATTATATTCGTTTCAAAGGATAACTATAGCTAAACAGGTTCTGCTTAGGAAAAGAAAAAGCTATTTGCACTCAAGGTAGTAACAAAAATATGCCGATGACGCTGTGCGTCAGCTTACCAGGCAACTCCATCTATTATATTTAAAGTGGCGCTTGATAGATGGCGTTGCTAGTCGTAAGCATAATACCGCAACCGCGTATCTACAAATCCGCGTAGCTCGAATGCTTGTAAGTCAAGGAATTACTGTACTTCCACAACCCGCCTTGGTGGCGTAGTTAGCTAACGCGCTAGTTTAGTGTTGAGCTCAACTACCGAGGAGGGGGAGATCGAGTTTCGAATCTCGGTCGGGTGAACTGGGGGGTGGTTTTCCCTATATGATTTTCCATTCTTCCTCCACGCAAATACGGGTTCACTTTTTCTAAATTCAACCTTTCCAATTCCTAATCTATTAGCGTAATTAGTACTTAAGTGTATAACCCGAACGGGTAGTAAGACGTAGTGCTAAATTAATTAATTAATGTACTTCCACAGTCAAGTGACGTCATTCAGGGAAGGGAATGATTTCATCGTTCTTGGTGGTTCAGTCGGTAAACTGACGTCATAAAATGGTTCAGTCGGCCAAGTGACGTCATAAAGGGGAGGAAATGGCTTTATCGTGCTCGATGGCTCATTCATACATATAGGATATTAACCTCACACCTACTCAGTACAGCCAAACACAAGAGAGAGTGCATGCTGCCTTGATCAGTGCAGGTCTCGGTGGGCGATTGCACCTGCCGCACATGCGCGATCCATAGATCCCAACAGGTTTTTGTATCCAGCCGCGTTCGAGGAAACGCTTGAGCTTGTGCGTTCCGTTTCGAGATCGACAAGAGATGAGTCCATCCATGGTATGAAGTGACTGTCTCATTTAAAAAATAATAATTTCCTATAGTTTATTAACCACTATGAAAAGTTATTAAAATTATTTTCATTCTTTCGAGATACGTTCATTTTATCTTGTAATGAAGCGCTATCTAGATATATGTGTACTATCGGTTTGTATAATATTAGGACCTACCTTATTTCAACTGTCTTATTAGACCCATCATCTTCCTTATTTTCTTCGCTTCCCCACCTGAAGAAAATAAATCGTACATTAAAATTTAGAACAGAATTACTAAAAATCAGTTGACTTAACTAAATTATTTATTTGAAAGTAGCTTCCCAGATACCCAGTTTGAACAAAATTGTTTGAGCCATTTTAACCAAACAATTCCAAATTTTCCTAAATTTGTAATCATAAAACTACCCTTGAGTAAATTTTTCTCCTCCCAAAAAAAACTCAAAACAAGTATACAGTTTTATTTATTAGGTACAACACTTCTCGGTTATTTATTTTGAAAATTAATTAAAATCACGATTACACTAGTAGTGAGGTCAGACCATATAACATTTATAGTATGATTCTGGTAGGAAGAATAGAAGTTAGTTACTAAAGTTACTAAAACCATTTTAATATATTCATACATCAAGTCATGTTATCTGAAGTTGTCATTTTTGATCGATATTATCAATACCTATAAAATAACACAAATATATATACTAAAATGTTATCAATGTTGGACACAAAAAAATCTGTTTATATTTTCTCAACCAAAATCAGGATATAAATATCAAGTTGTAACCAAATTCAACAAACCATTACAGCTGCAGCCACAGGTACAGACAGACAGACATACAAACATAGGGACAGACATTTATAAGACCTGCTTTTTTTAGTTATACATCAAAAACGCCAAGCTTCATAATAATCCTGAGGTTATAAAACTACTTTTTCTATACAATCAAGTAAAAACACTTAATCTTGCACAAACAGCAACTATTTAATAAAAACACAGCCCATTTAGGTGGTTTCATGGTCCAAGGCATCACTCTCGCAATAAAGTAGACTGCCTATGATGAAGAGATTAGGGTTCGTAACCCGGTTGGGTGTAGTGAGGATGGGTTTTTTCCGAAATTGTTTTCCACTCTCTCTTTCTCTTTCCAAGCAAATGCGGGTACACTCCTCCAAATTTAACCTTACTCAGCCTTAACCCAATAGTGTGTGATTAGTACATAGGTTTAAAACCTGATATGGGTAGTAAAACGCGGTAATCAAAAAATTAGAATAATAAATATATCGACACATCTGATAACTTGATATATTTGTATCAAATACCAGCCTATACTTTGATTACAATTAATTTACATTCAAAACTATTTGAGGCCATCCGTTTTCTTAAAGCTTATTTCAAATTTAAAGGGTAGAAGGAGGGATTAAAGGTGCGGGGACGGGGGGTTGGGGGGGGGGCACACACACGAGATAAGGTCCGTGTTTTTACAGTTTTTATACGTTAACTAAAAACCTTTAAAGTTCATTTTCAATTTTATACACATGACAATCTCAACATTTCTTGAATTTATTATCATAAAAATTACGGTATTTGAGCCTTTTTTCCTTGGTATTTTAAAAAGTTTGTGTTCAAATTTCACGATTTCCATGACAAATATTCAAGAACATGTTTCGATAGCCGTGTGTAGAAAATTAAACTAAATGTACATACTGGAGCAATATCAGATTTATTTTGAACGAAAAAAAAAAGTTTTTTGTTATTAAAACTGAAAAAAATACTGACCTTAATTCGCGTTCCTTTACACCCCATCTTAAAATGTTTAGAAAAAAGCACATATAATTTAAAAACAACTTACCAGAGCAGATTAGAAAACATTAGTTACACCAGAAATGACTTGTGAGCACTAATGTTCAAGGATATGTGAACACGATCACTTTAAACCACTTACCAACGTGTCTCTGTTAAAGAATATATAATTACCCGTAAAAGACAAAAGCACGTTAGCAAAGATAAAACACAGGTAGGGGAGTTATCGCTATCTATTTTAAAATGGCGGTATTTACAAGAGAAAGAGAACTGTTTTGAAACAAACCTACCATGATAGGAATACAGATTGTTAAATAACTATAATAACTAACAAAATATATGTATAAAATTGATTTTGAAATAAGTTATAAGAGAAGATTTGAAAAAAAAAAAAGTTTGAATTACAATTAAAAGTATAAGAATAAAAGTAGATATATAAAATATATACAAAATTTGTTTGAAAAATTAAAATTGATGAATAGAATGAAATTATTTTTTAAATATTTGCTAGTATTGGTTAGAACATATATACATAAAATGTTCAGTAAATAAATATAAGGAATTATCTTCTTGCGGTAGAATCTACCAACAGCTTTCTGTGTACGTGACGTCAGTAAAGGACAGTTTGGCTATATAATTAATGCGTAATCTAGGAGTAAAAAGGATATTGATCTTCAGTCGTTTAGTAGTAAGATTTATTTCGAGAAACAATCTCTCGTAAATAAAACCTTTCTACGTTAATAGTTGTTCTTTATTACCGGTTGCCTAGCAATATGAAACAAAGGCCCATCGATTCGCCAGTTTCCATAGCAACTATAAGCAATAGTGCAAGAAGCTATATCTAAACGAAGTTGATGTTTTTATACAAACTATTTAGAATATTAACGTAAAATTAATTATTAGTTAAAGTTGTAGACTTTTTTTTGTAACTTTAAATTAACGGAAAAATATTTTTCGAGTTTTAGAACTTTGTTTTTTCTTTTTCTCAAGACAGGTTCAGCCAACAATGGAGGGGCTACCTGTTTTACCAGGGTACAGCTTTAAAGATCCTACAGTAAGTACTCTACATGATTATTATTATTATTATTATTATTATCATCATCAGTGAACAGCTCTTGTTTTTCATTAGGTTATTTGACGAGAACTTTCCAAACTTTCGAGTAAATCAGAAAAAGACTTACATATTATAGTGAATCACCATACAAATAACTTTATCTGACATTTTAAAACGTTAATAAATAAGCATTTTCTTTACCACTAAATCGGTTATTTAAAATGTTATGTCAATTTCACATTTTCTAACAATATATAATTCACATCACTTAATAGTGTCATAACTTAAGCTATTTGTTTTATTATTCCATTCTATTAACAATAGAAAATGTTCATTTATTTATTGTTTAAAAATCACTTTCGTTTTTAAGGAATTAAAATAAACTTTCCAAATATTTTTATGTTTTCAAATATTTATGTAATTATTGTATCTATATTCTAACCAATATTACATATTTTTAAATCATTTTATTTTGGTCATCAATTTTAATGTTTCAAACAAATTTTATACAACTAATTTAAGCTATGGGTATTACGGCTATGGTCATGTAATGAGGATGTTGGAGTACATGAGATAGTAGAGGAAGCAAGACTGAGATGGTATGGTCATGTAATGAGG